>MU186956.1:102631-113014 GCA_016904865.1 Pissodes strobi
CACTCTAGAGAAGACAAGAACACTAATATAAACTATAGTCTAAAATTTTAGTGAGCAGTAAAAGCCTTTTTCAGTTGATCACTGAGTTGTTCCTTCAAGTCATCCTTTGGGGAATCGGAATTAGCCATATATTCAGAGAGGGCGATGTAGATTGCAACAAACAAACCTACTATGGCTGCTATTGATACATTTTTATGAAGAATAATACAAGTGCAAACACACAGGCCAAAGTAGGTGAAATATCTCGTCATGGATATGTAATTTCTTCTTCCTTCATCCTCAACATCTACAATAAATGATTTAGTTTCGCAAAAATATAATGGCATTCAAAATTCAAATGCATATACACACGGACATGAAATTGCTTCCATGTCTAAGTGAATAGTACCAAAGAAAATAATAGCTACGCAATAGAAAAATCGTTCTTATGAAAAAACGTGAACCGCGAGAGACGCTGCTGTTTCGTTATAATTACTCGTGAAATTACAGCATTTGGAAGACCGCGTTGCTGGACTGTATTATTTTGCGTTAAAATTGAGTGGAATTATAAATTCATGATGTGTATGTGTATTAAATCGAACGTTCTTAAATGTTATTTTTATTGATGAATAGTAGTATTATTAAAAAAATTGTTCCTTATAGTGTACTGGATTCCGAAATGTAGACAAATTATAGGTATTATTTCTGCATAATTACCTTGATAGTTCAGGGCGACAGAAATTAGGATAACCATGAATTCGTTGAGGTTATTAATAAGCATCATGATATTTAGATAATTGTAATTGTTTAGAGGATATGTATAATATAGACAAACCCTAAAAGTGATTATGTGCAACAGAGAACTTTCCGATTAGATTCCTATTAGTATATTATCAAGTACTTATGTTCTTACTAATAAACCCATAAAACTAAGTGAGTTGTCTCCTTCAGTATGCAACGATACTGGCGAACGTAACAGAGAACATCACATGGCGATCCTGCCAACCCTTGCATATTGTTGGATAGTAACTATAAGTGAATTGGTGTTAGTGCAACAAAGCGGTACCAAGAAATGGGCTCCAGTCAGACGAAAGCAGAAGTTTTGGTAAATCAAACACGTAACAGTGGAGGTGTAACTCAGGATACTGCTAAACGATTTTCAATGAGCAAACTTTTAGGAGTTGTAGCTGCCATAGCTGTTGTAACATACTGTATCTACCGAGTGAAGGAAGGCATGGAAAATAATATACGGAAGGAAATCAGACGGAGTCCAGAGGTGCTGTAAAGCGGAAGGAGAAAGTCTAATAATTATTGTGAGCTATGTTTAATTTTCGGTTTAAATTTTGGTAGTAGTATGGTAGAGTTGAGTGAAAATATAGAATTATGTAAGATTTTAGAAACATTTTACGAAAATATTTGGAAAGTCAAGAGATCGTCGTGAAAGTGTAGCTAGATAAAGTAAACTATCGATAGACGTAGGAAAGTTAGAAAATAAATTTAATAACCTTAAAAAAGAGGCGAGCCTAGAGGCGGAAGACCTAGAACAAAGTTTTAGAGAGTATTTTAGAGCAATTGAGGATTATCTTACTAATTCGTGCAAGAAAGGGTAATTAGTCCAGAAGAAACTTTAGGTAGAACTAGGATTAATAGTAATATAACAACAAAATTGATTTAAGGGCAGTAGCGTCCTTGTTGCCGTCGATGGATGGTACCGAGAGGCTACTAAGCAATTAATTGACGCCATTGAATTGTATAGCGGGCTTATAGATATCAATGGAAAGCCTTTATTGATAAAATATGTTCTAAAAGCTAAGTTAACTCAAAGCGCGAAGACCGTATAATAGTGTTGATGAATTAATCATTGATATGAAAGCCCTTTTACTAACTAAAAAATCAGCTGCAGCCTTATCGACCCAAATGCATTGTTTAAAACAAGGTGAAAAGAGAATCGATGAATATGTTAAAGTAATCGAAACTCTTTTACTTCATTTGACGATAGCTCAAGCAAATAATGATGATACGGCTGTACGAGTCTTACGCGGAGTTAATAAAAAAATTGCAATACGTGCATTCTCGAACGGATTAAGGAATAGCGAATTAAGGACTATCGTGAAGGCAAGAAAGTAGGGAAATTGAAAGGCGCGGTAATAGGCGCGAAAGAGGAAGAACTGGTTAAAACTGTAATTTTTCCTCCGGTCCTAATCTATTTCACATGAGGTCGAGGTAATTTTAATAAATCCTATAGTCGTGGTAATCCGCTAGGCACAATAGCAATATATTGAATAACCGTGGTAATCATAATAGTGTAAGCCAAAGGTTTAATTTCGATCGACCACAGACAACGGAATCAAATCAATATCAAGGACAAGGTCGGGGACGGTCTCTACTCCGACGACCTGGGCAAAATTGAGGACATTTTCAAACACGTAGATTTTATTTTGCCGACAACCGGAAAACGACGAGAATAATAAACAAACAACAAATCGACAAATAATTCGTTTATGGTAAATGCTGTGATATTTAATAATGATTTTTTTATTGTTGATAAGTTTTACGATGGTATACATGGTGTATTAGGTGCCGATTTTTTTTTTTCGAGATACGGAGCAGTAATTGATTACGAGAATTTTTTAATTTCCCTATGTAGTAAGAATAAAGTAACCATACCCTTACAGTCAAAATGTGGCTACTATACAATACCCCCACGATGTGAAGTAATTAAATATTGTTACACGCATGAGATAGATGAACGCGAGATACTGAATGATGAAGTGAGTGAAGGAGTGGTTGTTGCTGGTATTATTGTAAAACCGGAAAATAATAGCATTCCAGTTAGGATTCTAAACGTAAACGAACGAGAAGTAAACTTCCTAATTTTCAACCAAAAGTAAAAAGTCTATCTAATTATGGAGTATGTAGTTTTGGCAAAAATACTAAAATAGTATTTCAGTCGAGCGTGTCGAGAGATTACTAGATTTAGATAACACAGCGTCCGCTAATAACGAGGAGAAATCTTCGATTGAAAAGATGTGTGCTAAATTCGCGGATGTTTTTTTTACCTTGAAGGAGATTCTCTAACGGTCACAAATATTTATAACCAAAAAATAGGTTGAAAAAAGAGGCCCATCCAGTGTAGTTCAGCCATAAAAGATACCAGATGCACAGAAGGGTGAAATGCACAATTACATCGAAAGAATGTTACGCGAAGGTTTAATAGAAAAAGCTAGATCAGAATGGTCATCACCATTACTAATACTACCTACAAACACAGATAAGAATGGGGTAAAAATCGACGAGGGTAGTTATAGATTATAAGTTGCTCAATAAGCAAATAAAAGATGACGAGAAATTTCCATTACCTAGCATTACCGAAATCTTAGATTCCTTGTCAAGGACGATATATTTTTCTCATTTGGATTTGGCTCAAGGATATTATCAGAAAGTAGACCATGCACAGCTTTTAGGTACTACGGAAAAAAGTCAGTTTCAGATGAAAAGATTGGCAATGGGAATGAAAATTAGTCCGTGTGCATTTTTAAGGCTCATGATTGTGGCAATGGCTGGTTTAAGCTACGAGGCATGTTTTCTTTATTTGGATGATTTGATAGTGTTCAGGCATTTCCTGCAAAACCATAATATAAATTTGCTTAAATTCTTACAGCGACTAAGGGAAGTAAACCTTAAACTTAATCGTAGTAAATGAGAATTTTGAAAAAAGGAGATTCTATACTTAGGTCACGTTATTACGGACGAACGCATATCTCCTGATCCGGAAAAAAGGGTAATGTCTCAGTATCCAATTCCAAAGAATTCAGGTGAAGTACAAAGTTTTGTTGCTTTTGCTAATTATTACAAGAAATTATTAAAAATTTTGCTGAAATAGCTCAGCCGTTGAACGACTTATCTCGTAAAGGGAAAAATTGTCAGTGGAATGAAAATTATCAAAATTCGTTCAAAACATTAAAACAAGCCTTAATGAAACCGCCAGTGTTCCAATATCCTGATTTTTCGGAAAATAATGAATTTGTACTCAGAACAGATGCTAGTGGATATGTATTGGGTGCAGTTTTATCTAACTCGCATTTGCGTCTAGATCTTTAAATAAGGCAGAAAGAAATTACTGTAACATTGAAAAAGAATTGTTGAAAAATCGTAATCGTCGAATTTTGACATATGGTTTGATTTTCAAATGAAACATCCTTTATAATATTACATATAATGTTTTTGAAATACTGATAGGTAAATATTGACATATTCGCAACCTTGACCAGCTGTAAACTTCAATCAGCATAACGGTTTGCACTCTCCCATCTTAGGTTTTCATAATATATTGTACACATTTCCGATTATTGGGTACTTGCAGTTAAATCGGAAGTCTAGCCAGACGATAGATTCAGAAAACCCAAAACGAAACTGCAAACAATTTTCAACTGTTAATATTTCAAAAACAGTTAGAGATTGAGATACGACATTATAAAATATGTCTAGAATTATTTGCAGAACCAAAAAATTTAATAATATAATTATGGAGTATTTTATTTGCAAAGACAAACGACAGAACATAATATTTTTAGACGATAACACGGGAAAACCTTACACCTTATCTATATAACATTTTTATAGCGCCTGTAATTACCTCTCCAGGTACAGTGTAAATTATAAAAAAAAACCTGTACATGGTGGCTCGAATTCTAGTCTATGTATGGGGATCTCGAAAACCATAAGATATATAGTGTCAGACAAATTTTGTGCAAAATTGCGCACATAAAAGAAGGTAGATATCCGAAAAAAAAATTTTAAAAGTCGTTTCATATTTTTCCTGGGCTTATTTAAAAACGGATTTTAAATTGAATTGCACTTTTACATTGCCACTTTTTCCGCACCGTTGGATAGGTAGCATCCAGCTTTCTTTTATTAAATACGACCTAATTATTTTAGATCGTTTTTCACATCCCGTTATTAATATGAATATGTATTTTTAATATTTTTATTCTTTTTAAATTTTTATTAACTTATTTTTTTAAAAATTACTTATTTGGCTTTGGCGTCATTTTAAATAGTTTCAGTTTCTTTTGCAATTTTTATATTCTATAAAAATAATTTATTTTGTTTTTTGTTAAGTGGAAAAATTGAGCGATTATTTTTAATAAAAATAAAAAATAGTAAAATTAAATGAACAGGTTCATTTAGTTTTTACCCCAAAGCAAAATAAATAATTAAAAAAAAAAATAAAATTAAAATTGTTAATATTAATAACGCCAATATCATCTGAAAAACTATAAGAAAAATTAAAGTTTGTATTTAAAAAAAAAGAAAGTTGATGATGACCCTTGAAGGCGAAAGGTCGTTAGGAACCATGCTGGACATCACCATTGGATAGAGCTGAAAAATTGGCAATGCAAAACTGCAATTCAATTTGAAATGCGTTTTTAAATAAGCCCAGTGAAAAAATAGAATGGTTTTTCAAAATGTCGGTTTTTTTCCGCATATCTGCGGAAATACTCGGAATTCTAAAACTTTCTAAACGGCATATTGTTAGGCACTTAAATGAGCAATTTTGCCCTAATTTGACCGACACTGTATCTCTTACGAATTTCGAGTTCCCCATACATAGACTCGAATTCGAGCCACCCTGTACATGTCAAACATGTAAATACGCGAAAACATAAGATTATTCAAAACAATACTTTTTAAGCTCACAAAGAATGATTACCCAAGCTTCTTTAATTGAAATTAAAAGATACTAAAATCACAAATCTAAAGATGTTTTTTATTTAAATTCATATTGCCATAAACACAAGACATCGTTTTTTGTAGTTACATACTTAGCTGTTATGGAGAAAATGTCAGTCCTAACTTTTTTTGTGGAAATTAGTTAAAAAAAGAGAAAATGCTATAGGAAGATTCTATTGAAGATTATTAGTATATATCTACGATTTTGACCGCGGAAATACTTTATTTTATTAACAACATGAATTTATTTTTATAGCATAATTTAACCAAAAGTGCTGCTATTGGAATTTTTCCTTATTATTTTTTTTATTATACTGAGCTAGAAATAAAGATAAAATTAATAAAATGCCTAATTAACAAAAAATATCATTTTTATTTCTACTTTACAACAGCAACAACAAATATAAGAATTTTAATAAAATTCTTTAAGCTGCATGAAATTATTATTATGATGGTTTCTGAAGTTTTATCTCAGAAAGTATATGAGATTAATCCATAATTTAAAAAGGACTCAAAAATGCAGAAACATTATACTTAGGATTGAAATAAAAAAGCAAAATTTAAGTTGTCTCACATTTGCATATTCATAAAGTGGGAATATTGCACCAAAGAAAATTATTTTATAATTTTCTTGGATTCCATGTTGCCTAGCTAGCTTGAACACGGGCTCGCGGGCGGATCGGCAACAAAGGCGATCTCATATTCCGACGGACGCTAGCTTCCTAGAGCCGGCGTCCATTTAGGGGTTCTAAATTTAACACTGAATAATTCTTCTATTGAACTACTATTTTCTTTGATAGTACATTACCAGAAATATCTTTAGCTCACTTACTAACACATATGTTATCCTTTTTCCTATAGCCAGTTGCACAGTTTATACACTCATCTGGTCCGTCGCCAGTACATCCAAGACAAGATTGGTGGCAGTCCAAACATTTATAGCTTCCTTCAGAGTTAATGCAGAATTGCACAGGTGTGCAAGGCGATTTTCCCATTAAACATTCATTGACATCAGTACATCCTCTGTCTTTATTTTGCAGATATCCTTCTTTGCAACTCTCACAGCCTGTGGGACCAGCTTGAGAGCATTTGCCTTTACAGGATGCATGACATGGAGTGCATAAAACTTTCGTTTCACCTCTGTAGGATTCAAAAAATCCGTCAGCACAACTATCGCAGTAATCTCCTGTATATCCAGCTTCACAAAGGCACTTCCCATTCCCTTTACGTGTACCAGAACCTTTGCATTTTCCATTATTATAACAAATGTTATCTGGAAAGCCTTGACATGGGGTACAGTTTGTGCCAAAGTGGAATTCTGGACAACATACTTCAAATGTGTCAGTGCAGAGATATTTTAATAGATCTGTTTCATCTTTTTGTTTTTTGAACCACCATGTTTCGAGGGCCTAGAAGTAACAAGAAATCAAATTGATATATACCAATTACAAAAGTAAAAAGACATATTTGTAACCAACTTTATAGCAGATGCCTTGGGTAATGGATATGAAGTTAGTTGCATTTATACAGACTTTAGTAAGGCTTTCGACTTGTTGACTTAGGATGCATACGCTCGAATACTTTGGATGCCATCTTGCTTACACAGACATGCTCTACAGGTTAGGGTCAGGAAGTATGTCTCGTTTGAGGTTGTGCCGGGGGTTCTCTAAGAGACCCGTTTGGGTCCAAAGATGTTTGTAATTTTGGTTAATGATACAGGCCAACATTATACAATGTAGCAATATTAAACTGATAAAAACAGATATTACTTTTTCACCTCTGTCAGAGATCAAGAAGAGCATTTTAAATTCTATGAAATTTCCAAATTTTCTGCATTTTTTGAAATTATATGTTTCTATAAACCTTCTACTGTACTTTTTACATAAAAAAACTGCTACTTTTATGATACTAAAGTGCTCAACACCCTCTAATTCTATCTTTTATTACCTCATCATATTCCTCGAGCAACTGGTAACACTGGTCTTTACCTTCAACAACATCTGAACACAATTTTTCATGGATTTCAACAAATCTAACTTCACTATGGGCATAACTTCCTAAGTTCTTTTCTTCCCAAGCAGTATCACCTCCTTCAAATTTATATTTTTCTGTTCGATCAAGCCCCTAGCAAATTATTATTTATTAACAAAATAGTTTCCCACAAATCCAATATTTTAACTTACCTGTTTGAAAGAATCAACAACTGTTTTGCAAGCTCTGCAAGGTGGTAGTTTAATTTTTTGAGCTTTATCACTTTTTACCTTCCCGTTAGCAAGGGATTCAAGAGGATTTAAGGTTATAATTAAAGTCAGAAGTCCAATATAATAAGAGTTCTGCATTTCTAAGTTTTTAATAAATGATACTTACTGAATGAGTTTAGTGAATGTTTAAGTCAGTCTGAATTCAACCCTAAGGTATCTGATAATTTTAAACGTACCCTAACCACCCTAGGATGAAGAAAAATTAGAAAAATATTTGTTAGACAACTTCCGGCAAAATCTTCAAAATTGTGTATTTTCAAAATAACTGACTGAGTTTTCTTAAAATATTCGGTGTCGTAATAGACGGGAGGGATGTTTTTATTTCCGATTTTTTAAAAAGAAAACCGCGATTGACTGTCCTGACTCCTGAATAAAAACAAACGGGGCATGGGGGGGGGTACTAAATAAGACACGTTCTGGTAGGTAGTTGGTTGCCGGATGGTCACATAGAAAAACGCCCACGTCCATCTCTGTGATTGGTTAGAACTCCACTGTCCTCTAGATAAGATAAAAAGGACATTTCCTCGAGGTTACCAAAATACTACACACTTAACCACTTATATTTCCTCGCACCATATGTCAATCTGTGACGTCAAACTAAACCAAACCTGCTAAATTCGCGTCTATCTACAGCAATTTTGAGCTTTCACGCATGCGTACGTGCTAATTCATATATTTTTCAGTTATTTTTTCTTGATTTTGGGCATTGCCTCGTGTTAGCTTTGTTTGGTCGTGCCCAAGGATTTAATAAGGAATGGATACCGCCTCCCCTATTAACCCTGTACAAATAAAGTGAAGCCAAAGTTACATGGGCGAGGGAGCTGCGGGATGAAGAAAGCGATAAAGAAAACAATTCTACTCTTTTGTTTTCCCCTACCGAGTCATCAGCCGCGTGCGTGCATCGTATTCTTTTTATTATCGCTCGCTCTCTCGATCGCTGTTTAGGTCGCTTCCAGACCAGTGTCGTAGGTTTGACGGTTTCCTCAAAATTATTAATTATAAAGAATGTTTTTGGGAAAGGTTAAATATCGTTATTTTTTCAGAAATATAATAAAATAGGTTTATATTGAAAAAATTAGTGAAATTAATTTCATTTGCCTATTTTTCTATTTCCTGCACCACGCTAAAGTACGTAGTAGTTATACCGAGGTATCAAAAATTATATCGATAAAAGTTGGCCATGGAAAAGAAAACGTCTGTTGTACAATGTCATTCTTTTGAGATTATTTTGATAAAATTGTCAGGTGCCATGTCACAATATGGCATTAGACGACAAACGTTTTCCATTTCATCGCCAACTTTTTATCAATTTAATTTTTGATATCCCGGTACTTCACACACCTAAGTGAGTAAAGTATAGCCCTCTTTACGAATGAAAGAAAATGAGCTAGAAAAAGGTTACTTACACAAGGTTGATAAAAAAATTTTCTACTACCAAAATTAGTTCAAACAGTCATTAAGCTTTTACGATTTTTCTTGCCACGTTTACATGTCTGTGATATCTCAATTATCAAGAAAGCTACAAGGTGCATATTGGCACACTTTAGGGGATACCATAATCTGACATTATTGGATAATTTCGATACTCATTATTTCACTCCACACAAAATAAAAAAAGATTTAAAAAAATACATCAAATAATTTGGAAGTAATATATTATAATCATAGCCTAAAGAAGTATATACTTGCAAAACTTAAGCGCTGCACCTTTGATAAGCGAGGGCCAACTTTATCACTATGTAGTGGGCAGGAAATAAATAAATCTAAACTTGACGTCAACCCCACGACAATCTTTAGTGACGTGAGCCGTACTAAAATTTTTTAAGACTTTATATACTAAAGTTGATTCTCTCCCCTATTATTTTATTTAAACTTCCACTACCAAATATATGATTTATAAAATACTTCTTATTTCGAGTACAGAATAATGAATTTTTTAACAATCAAATAAACTGCATAAAGAAGGCCGGGTATTTCAATTATGCCTGAAAGATATATTTAAAAATGTCTTTTGAAATGAAATTAAGAATGGCGAATGCAGATTACTTGTAGTAAGTACAGCATTCTTGAAAGAAAAGTCCATTACCTAAAAGAAAATATAATTCAGTTACATATTATTTTGATAAATTACGATCAATAAAACAGCTTATTTATGTAGAAAATTATTTATTTTTTTAACGTTATAACACACCTATAATAAATTGAAACTGAAATGAATATAACTATAATAGAATATAAGCTCCAAGATAATCTTCAAATATCAACAAGATCTATCCACCACAGAAGTTTTTTTTTATATGAGAGACTACATCGCACAAGTTACAGTTATAGACGAATATCTGACCAACTTGTGAAGATCTGCAATAATCATTAGAAAAAAACTGTGATTTATCTGGTTGTTCTCTTTGAA
>MU186956.1:123014-141972 GCA_016904865.1 Pissodes strobi
TTAATACATTCAACAAGTTAAGCAGGTCAGGGATAATGTTTTTTTTTTCATTAATAAAATGTGTGCCGGATATTGGTGGTTCAGAACATTACAATAGAAATTGTTTGAAGATGACTTCTTACCTTCAGTGTGAGAGTATGCAGACCTGTAAATTAGAGGAGCTGTTCTCTGAGTATTCATTGAGTTGAAAAAAAATCTAACGTCAGATGTGAACTTCTTAGAAAGTTTGCAATCACTTTATTTTTGATTTTTGATCAAGAATAAAACAAGAAAATTGGGGTTGGGATTTTAGTTAAGAGACGATTGATCGTACGGAGATTTTTCGGCATGGCAACAAATCCTCTATTTACGGGCCTGTTGGTATGTGTGACTGACTGAAAAAAAATCCTGTTATTTATTATTTAATTTGGTGTATAGTATTTTCCATAACAATGTGATATTTTGTGTTAAATGTAAATTTTTGTTTTAATATTTGTTTTTTTATTGTCCTTTTCCTTAACAGTTAAAATAATGTATCAATAATAGAATGTGGATAGAGTGATAATGATTAAATAGTAAAACATTGAAATTGCATATATCTCTAAATTACTGAAAAATTAGCATATGCATACAGATGGAACAACGACAGTTTACTTTTTCTAGGAAATTTATTTATATTTTAGATTTGAGATATTGTGTCACAAGGCATATAGTGTGTATATGTAGGTAAGTATTAACATATGATAAAATTAGATGGATTGAATGGCACTAAATCCAGGGCTATCCTTCCATCTAGGCCATCAATTTTGCTAATGTATTTTAGGTTAGATAGGAAGAAAACTTGTAGCGAATTAAGTTAAAATGCCTTGAGCCATGGGAGGGAGTCCAAACCCCCCTTATCTACGGCCCTGAGTTCTACCAGCCTATTTAGGATTGCACTCGACCTTGCTTTTATTCATTCTGTGCCCTACCGTTCTTACTCAATCAATTCAAAAAAGGTTGCAAGCTATGCAATACTTGCGTTTATAATGTTTTGCTGCAAAATTTTGCGGTTCGCGGGTAGTATATCTTACTGTAAAATGGGCTTAAGCAGCTGATAACTATCCACGGACGTCAGGTCGTTCGTCTCGATTTCCTCAGTTTCACCACCAAATTTGAACTTCGAAAAAAATCCCCAAATAAATTTGTTTATTGCTTTCGTAGGTTATGATTTGTTATTCCTGGACTTTAATATATTTTTGTAACTGAAATATTTTCCACCTACCTCCACAAAATATGCTGTGTAACGAATAAATCCCCATAAACTAGAAAATATTTAGTGCAAATAAAAGTTACTTTGTCAAGGGAAATTTTTATTTTTCAAATGAAAGAACTTATAACCAAAACATTAAAACAAGATTAAAAAGAAACGGCGTGTACTTAAGATTGCACGCCAGAGGTGAAATTTTAACAAAGCAATACTAAAAAAAAAGGATTCTGGTACATTCTTAAAAGAACAAATATTTTTATTAAAAACCACTTCTAAATACGGCATTTTGTAGCACCCTATTTCGATATCACATGTACATAAATTTGTATGCAGTTCTGGAAACTATTTAAAAAATATCTAAGTGACTATATATTCTTGTTTTAGTTTTCGAGGTAAGTATATTTTACACAAACCACTGTATATTTTTAAATCAATAGCTACAGTCCGTATCTTTGTATCACACCATATTATAATTGTTAAAATACTTATTATAATTATTATGTTCCATTCCAAACGGCCTTTTGTAGTTATTTTGACAAATGACATGTAATTAACTATTAAACATAATTTAGGTATGTATTTTTTGAAGTCAAAGGGTAACAAAACTAGTTTATATATGAAATAATACGTTTTCCATTGTCACAGCGTGCTCCCTACTCGCGACGCCATTTTATATTTAGACATCAGGTGTTCTAGTTCAGAGATGTTGGAGTGTGGGACCAATCGTTCACAGACGTTATGGACTAGCATCTTCAGACGGCGGTCTGTTTTGAACTTTTCTGGTGACCTTCGGCGCCCTTGGTCGAATGTTGGCAATAATTAAGTTATTTCGCATGGCCCGCCGCTCGCTTCGCTGGATCCGGGGCGCAAACACACAAAACCAACCCATGCCATACCCAAAATCAAGATAAAAAACGTTTTACAAACATAACCTTAAACATAGCTTGGCACTGGCGGGGATCAGGAACCTTCGCATCACAAACACACTATCTAACCACTGATCTACCAGACGGTTGGAAGTAATTCAGTGTACCACGAAGACATGGGTAGTTCTGCCGATTCGGGCAAGGTCGGGTGGTGTCGTGGAACCGGTTCGGGCAAAGTCGGGTCGCGTCGTGGAACCGAACAGAAAAGTTCAAAACGAGATGGCGGAATAAATCCTACAGATATTTTGTCCTAAAGCGCGAAGTTCCTAATGGGCGGTCGTCATACACGGTTCGGCTAGCATCGACTATGATCGAAATTCTTGGGATCTCAATTTTACATGAGGTGAAGGAAAGGAACGTGTTAAATTTGTCAACCTCGTATTAAGAAAATCAGTCGCGGATGCTGTGACTGTATCGCTACATTCCATTCGTGCACGCGCACCTGCGCGTCATGTCTTCGTGATGCAACCAATCGTTTGTATGTGCCCTGGTGGTGTAGGGGTTTGCACGACTAGCTTTCACTTCGGCGACTCGAGTTCAAACCCCATCGCTGTTTAAAATTTGTTTTTAAGGTTATATTTCTAAACTGTTTTTTTCTTGTTTTTGGGTATGTCTTGGGTTAGATTGGGTTAGCACCTGGTTAGTTTCCTTTTCTTGAGCCCCCGTAGCGAGCGGAGGGCCATATATTCGAAAAGTGAAATATGGCATGGAATGTAGCGATACTGTCACAGCATCCCAGTGATGCCACAGCTACCGATTTATCGGTAGATCTACCGATTTTGGATAGTGTCTACCGATATACCGATTTTCGCCAACATTCTACCGATTTTTCATTATTATAAAAAATACCATAAAATTGTCTAAAAACGTCTTTACTTAAATTAAAAATCTAACATTATTAATATTTTAGGGCATATTTCTACACCTCGTTTGCCGATTGCCTGGGAATTACATAGAATCGTTAATTCATTGCTTTTCGATGAAAGGTGATTCGGTGATTCCCTTGGTTGCGTTCATTAAGTACATCGAACGACGTCCAACGGACCCGATTCCGATTAAAACGAACGGAATCAGGTGCGTCGTTCGACGTATTAAATAAACTCACTCCTGTTGTGGTAAATGGCTGGTGATTCCCCTGTTTTAGTAAATGCCGGGTAATTTCCCTATTTTAGAGAAATAGGGGAACTACTGGAATACCTTCATATAAAATTTCATTGCGTAGAAAATAGTTCATTTATTCGCTTGTTACCGTTTTACGCACACAATAAAATTTTAAATTCGAAAGCATGAGTGATAGTGATAGTAATAGTGGTGGTGAGGGTAGCAGTACAGGCATAAGAAAAGAAGCAGCTGAAGATATTTTTAAAATATGTGTTCATTTATTTTGTGAGTTTGTAATGTTTAGGTAGGTGCTTACCTATTTTTTACTAAATAAATGCATTTATAGTACATGGAAAGTGTTTTAATTCTCATATTTCAAGTAATAAACGTATCAATAAAAACATTTGCATTAAAATCATATTAACAGAAAAACTAACGATTTTTTCACGAATCTACCGATATTTAGAATCCAAATCTACCGACATTTTAACCGGACCTCTGGCAACACTGCAGCATCCGCGAGTAGAAAATCTGGCAGCTGGCGGCGACCGACGACGGTCTTGCAATGCAACTCTGCCCCTCTTTATACGTCCCTACTTGGAAATAATTTAGAAAATAATAAATAATATGTATACTTAATATTATACTTTTAAACATGTTGATTTACATTAGGTCCTCCCATCGTACATGAATTTGAGTGTTTCCTTAGATTTCAGCATGATACCTATCCATCAGGCATCAAGAACAATTAAATACTTAGACCGTTGTTTGAGTAATAATATTTATTTTAAGAGTCAAATTTACGAGTGGTGTGTATACTTATTATTTTATAAATATAGGTAAAATTTAGGGCTCCAGGGGCCAAAGGCCTTTCTCTTAACTGATTATTTTGGTGTACCTTAAACACGTCATTGAAGTTAGATCTGAAATCAGAAACGAGAAACATGTTTTCACAGTCGACCAGAAATTAGTGACGTAAACAAGATTATATTAGAAATAAGTAAATTTCAATAGAAAAATTGATGTCTAGCATTCACTGGTAATGAAATTAAACATTTTTATATAAATGTTTACTCTTGGGAGGCAGGAAGGAGGGATAAAGGGGCAGATAAAGCACCAAAACAAAGCAATCCTACCACAAATTAAAATAATAAAATTCTAACTTTCACAGTATGTTTATTATATTCTGTTTCACAACATATTATATTTGAAACACACTTCTAACTGGATGACACCCCAGAGCTTATAAAAAAGCACAACTTTTAGAAAAAATTACATGTTTTGCTAATAGCATTGTTTATATACAGGATGAAACAATGTTAATAGTAATATTTAATTAAAGAAAGATATAAGCAATATAACATAATACAAAAATAAATTAAAAAATATAACTTTCATTTATAATAAAGACAGTGTAACAAAGTCATACAAATTATATAAATACAATATATTAATTAGCTTTATTACATCTTTATTTGAAGTTCAGCCTTTACGTGATCAACTAAAAGCGGGTGCGTCAAGTTGGCCCCCCCCACATTCGAATTTTCGGAAATATTGGTAATCACTTCCACTTACTGTGCTCAAAATGTGCTTTACTGTGCCGACGATATTTTGAACTGTGCCTTTTCGATACCAAAGTTATAGGGAAAAAATAGATATGGGGCTAACTTGACTCTCAGCCCTCCCTCCCCCCCCCCCCAATATTTTCGAAATCAGATCATACAAAAATGAATCGTGATTTAATCGGGAGTGTGCTGAACTGTGCTGGAATAGGTTTTTCTTAAAATTGAAATTTTCGACCATTTTCTGATAAAAACCTAATAGGGGGCTAACCTGACGCTCGGCCAACCCGAAATTTTGGAAATCAGATCATACAAAAATGAACTGTGACTTAATCGGCAGTGTGCTGAATTGTGCTGGATTAGGTTTTTCTTATAATTTCAATGTTCACCCATTTTCTGATAAAAACCTAATAGTAGTCGAAGCGGTACAGATCGGAAACTATAACAAAACGGCATTTTAGGTTAAAAGCAAGGCGCTTTGCACAGGTTATCTAGACACCTTAAAAATAGGTTTCATCCGAGGAAACCAGAATTTGGTCCCTTAAGATTCAAGATGGCTGCCAATTTCCAAAATGGCCGCAAAACTGTAGATTTCGTGTTTCTCGTCCGATTTGATTGAACAAAGGGTTGTTTTCGGTTTTGTTTTGTGCGTATAATCTAAATTTAAGGTCAAAAATGTAAAGCTGTTCCAAATTTTAGGTAAGGAACCATTTTTTGCTTAAATGTTCTGAAAAATTTAATACTTAAAATATTAGACATATCAGCCAGGATTTTCAAGCAATTACTCATAGAGCTTTACGTTAGCATAAAGTATTGAATGAATAGTTACAAGAGAAATAATGTGTGTGCCGGGGGCGATAAAACGTTTTTATTTGAAAATTATTATGAAAAAATACTGGATACTGATCCCACATGGTATACAATGATGTAACTCTCATTCACATCAGGTGGCCTCTAACTTCTGGAACGTTTGAGGAGTATTGTAAGATGGAGTTGAAGCCATATATCCAAAATAATGCATCGCATTTCAAAGCACAGAGAGTGGATTTCGTGTGGGATCAGTATCCTGGATACGGCGTAAAGGATGCCATACGCTAAAATCGCAGGCAAGTTACACCGTCCGGCAGGCTACCTGGGAAATGAATGGACTTTCTTAAGAAGCCAATAAAAATGAGGAAGGGCTTTTTTTCTTCTTGGCTGCGTCAGCTGTAAAGCGAATCGTGATTCCCTTCAAGTGGTATCAAACATTGGCGATACCATTTTTGCTTCCCAAAGTGTCCATACATCTCTTGCGGGCTCCACTTGCCGTACCATGGAAGAATCTTCCTTCATCTCCAAAACAATTGATACTGATGTGATGATTTTCGCTATCTCCTTTTATCACCAGCCACACGCCCTTGGTCTTCAAGAACTGTGGTTATCGTACGGTACTGGGGCTACGCCTCAATTTGTAGCAGCTCATCTGATTACAGGTAATAATGTATTATAATTACAAAAAAAGAAACCCTAAGTAAAGCACTGTAAACTTTCTGATAGGCACTCTAGGAAACACAAATTCCACGGCTCTTCGGGGATTCCATACATACACCGGGTGCGATAGCGTTTCATTTTTCACAGGTAAAGGCAAAAAGAGTGCATGAAAAACCTGGAAAGCAATGAAGAAGGAAACCCTGGCTTTTCTAGCGATCGCCACCCCCTTGCAAGCTGTTGAACCAGAGTGCATTGAGTCGCTTCAGAAGTTCACGGATCAATTCTGTTTTGATACAGTAAAAGAAGCTAGGAATGAATGAACACATAATTTTCAATGTCGTGAAGCTGTCTATACTTATTCAAGATAGATGAAGGTTCGTTTTAAGATAATCCATAATACTTATAAATGACGAATCGCAGAAAAAATCCCAACAAAACGAAGCAAACAAACATTTTGTCTAAAATGTTACTATTTTGCCACATCTTTAGCAGTTTCAGAGTCTATAATGGTTACGAAATAATACCATTTTAAATGTTTGAAGGGGTCTTTTGTCTTGATATATCTTGCACACTTATCATTTGACTCTCGATTTTTATAGATATTATTTAAAAAGTTCCTATAATGTATTAGGAGGAACTTTAATTGGGTGCAATTCAATTTAATTTGCTGATTATTTTTTGTACTTTTGAAAGGATCTTTTTGATTTTGACCTAAGGGACAAATGTATAAATAGTTATTTATACTATAAGGAATGTAAGTGATATTTACTAGCCGAGGACGGTTTTGTGCCCGAGGGATAGCGAGGGCTGACATTATAGTTCGAGACTATTAAATGTACTTACATCCCGTGGAGTATATAAGATTTTTTCGCCTCCCTGCAGAATTTATTCTTGGGTTTTTATTAATTTAATTCGATACTTTTCGTATGAAATTATGAAGACAGCTCTGGCCAGTTTCTATAGGGTCATAAACATTCTTATTTTATCAATAACGTCAAGCTGAATTGTGAAAAATTTAAATTACTGATTTGTATAATAGCCAAATGGATATAGAAGAATCAGCAAATATCGCTTGTCTGTCGCTGCTGCCACAAAAATCGAGGAACGCATCAATACTTCAAGAAATGGTGCCAAACAAAGACTGCTACTGCAGTTTCAGAAACCGTGCTTTTGGCGTACTTTCTCGAAAAATCTGCTGTATTAAAGTCTCCATCAAGCTTATGGTGTGAGTATTCCATGTTGAAGTCCACCCTTTTCATAGAGGAAAACATAGATATTTCCAAGTATCCTAAACTTCGAGCATTTTTAAAAAGAAGAAATGGGTATAAACTTAAAAAATCCAATGTGTTTGACAGGGAAAACGTGAATAAGTTCCTGTTTGAAGCTCCCGATGATTTATTTTATGATGAAGGTTGTAATGATAATGGGAACTGCTGGAGCGCGCCGGCGCCGTTCTAATGAACTTTGTGTAATGAAAATGAACAATGTTGAATTAAGGCATGAAGTTATAATTGTTACTATTCCTGATTCCAAAAATCAAAAATGGAATGGCACGTAAATTCACAGTGACTAAAAGTGACGATGAGAAAGTTTGTTATTTCAAAATAGTTCAAAATTACATTGATATAAGATCTCACATGACGAATTTTAATCCTCGCTTCTTCATGCGATATCAAAATGGAGAGTGCTTAAATCAGCCTGTCGGAAAAAAATACGATTTCTTCAATTCCAAGTAAAATTGCTAAATTTCTGAACTTTGTGAATTTTAAGCAGTATACTGGACACTCCCTTAGAAGAACGTCGGCCACTTTATAAGCAAATACTGGAGTTGATGTCTTAGCTCTCAAGCGACATGGGGATCGAAATCTGCAACTATTGCGGAAAGTTATGTAGCCGAGAGCGTCAGCAATAAAAAGGAAGTTGCAAATAAAATTTTCTACAATATAACGAAGCCAGAAGTCTCTTGCAGTACTTCAAGAGTAACAGAAAACTTGGTTAGAGATGGAGAATTTATGGAGTCAGAACATTCCATACAAACTGAGTAAAAACGAGAAAACATTTATTCAAATTTTGTATATAATGTTCATAATTGTAATAATTGTAATATTAATATTCATTTCACTTAATATTACTCCATTTTTATAAATCATTGTTAGCTTGACGTTGTGGATGAACTAAAAAATTAAAGCTCTCCTGTGTTTGTAGTTTAAACTTAATGAATACAACCACTTGTAAGTCAACTTACCACCCACGGGTGGTAAGTTGACTGAGTTTGTTTGTTTTTGGATGGTACTGTGTAAATAGGGTTGCCAAGCTTACAGTTTTTGGCGAGATTTCCCGTTTCTGGAACTGGCGTCCCGCTTAAGGAGTTAGCGGGACGCGTTTTTCCCGCTTTTTAATGAATAAATAAAAAAGAAAGAAATACCATTTTAATCCTGATTCCGCAATATAAAACATACCTACACAGCAAATTCCTCAAGACAAGAGCAATTTTACCAAAGCCATGTTGTGCGCATTTTAATATAAAAATATTTTTGAAAATTATAGCATAAAAAATATACATGTTATTTGGTATCACCGGTTTTTCCTACATTTTCAAATACCGCTTTTTGTTCTCGACAATCCCGGCAAATAATATAAAATTCTTGACTACCCTATTTGTAAAACACTTAAAATCATTAATAATTGATATATTATTAACCTTATGTTGCCTTTTGTACGTCGCGAATAGTAGACAAATCCATAATGGCAATAACAACCTTGTTTCTTTGAAGTTCCATTTTAATTGTTTACAAAGCTATAGCTTGAAAACTAACCGAAACAAAATCGCACTAATTAACAGGTTAATTAGCGGACTGGACTCTTCTTGTACCGAATGCACTACAGGTAATCTCTCGCAACCTCTTTCTAAAAATTTCTTGTTCAGGCAGAGATAACATCCGACGCTCTGTCGATTCACTTAACTCATTCCCTTTTTCATAAAAATGTTGACACAACGACTTCTCTAAGGTACTATTTGGACCCTTTCAACGGTCAGAAAATATGCGCAAAAAGAGCTTCAAAAAATGTTACACTTTGCCCTAAAGTACAGATTTTCTTGATTTGCAATTTAAAAAAAAATATAGGTATGTTCAAAATCATAGGATAAATAAAATAAAAAAACAAGCGAGTCAGCTAGTACTCGAGACACTGATGTGCAACCATATCTTATATCGATATCGGTTGTGTAATTTAATGTATTGCTTCAACAGATTTTAATTGGATGATTTTTTAAAGCCCTTGGTATTTTGTATGCTTCACAAATATTTGAGCAGCCCTCGTAAAGAGTATATTTCGTCTTGTCTTCGTAACGCCTGAATATAGGCAACCACTTGTTTGGAATTAATTGCCTATATTCTGGCATTAGAAAGAACACGTTTTACAAGGAAGCGCTGAAGTAGCTGCGCACTAATCACTGCGCATGAGTTATGATGTCACATCCCCTTACACACTTCCGTCCATTTTCTAGAGATTTGCCCTCATACCGCCGCGTAAGATGTTTACACTTCAAAAAATATGGAGTTGTTTTGCTTTGAAGTGTACATGGCGGCCCGTTTAAGAGGTGCCTATACCTTATCTCGAAAACAAGAGGGGTTGCAAAAAAAATTAACACAAAAGTTGTTCCTAGTAAAATGATCTTTATTTTGGTGTATTTTTTTAATCGTCAAACAACGTTATGTTTTTTTTAAATGAAACACCCTATATTTTATTACATTTTTGTATTCTAGTTAAAATTCTAAGCATACCTATTTGATGTATGATGATATATCTCTAGAGTTAGTAGTTTCACAGGTATAAACAGTTGAAAATCGGTACTTTGGCTACTCTTCACCTTTGTAGCAAGAAGACTATTAAAGATGGAGTAAAATGAATTTCACATTCCTTTCTTAACTTTTCAAGAGCTATCTGATGTTGCTAACTGATGGTACCTATCGTGGTACCAGATTTGGTACCCATGGTACCACCTACCAGTTAGTACCGTCAGATAGCTCTTTAAAAGTTAAGATGGGAATGTGAAATTCATTTTGCTCCACCTCTAATGGTCTTCTTGCTACATAGGTGAAAAGTAGCCAAAGTGCCGATTTTCAATTTTCTATAGCTGTGAAACTACTAACTCTAGAGGTGTAAAATCATAAATCAAATATGCTTAGAATAATTATTATTGTAAGTAGAATACAAAAATGTAATAAAATATAGGGTATTTGATACAAAAAAATGTAACTTGTTTGACCACCCTGTATATAAAATAGTGACGATTAAAAAAATACAAAAAAATAATTATCACTTTACTAGGAACAACTATTGTATTTAAATACACAATATGATAATTTGTAAGTGAAGTTTTGCTACTTAGACGTTCGGTGCGGGGAAAGTTAAGAACTTGACTTCTTGAAGAAAGTTTGTGTTCATTTTAGGTCTTTATCATCCGTATTTATTTAAATTTATAAACATGACGTGCCTAAATGAAATGTATCACCAGAGACGTGCCGCTATCAGGTTTTAATCTAAACAATAAACAATAATTTTGGCAATTCGAATAGAACTGTTGAGGCTGCATACTTCGCTTAATCTTGGGATGACGTAATATGTATAAGTGTGAACATTTCTAATAAATTATATACAATCGATAATACCCGTCCCCTCGAAAATCCGACAATACTGACAACACTGTTTTTAACTTTCCGAAGGCATTCGGCCGGAATCGTAAGTTTAGGAAAATGTAGAATTAGGACTCGTGTGGCGTTCCCGTTCAAAACAGATACTGGCACCAACGCCACCTAGACTAGGTGGCGTTGCTGGCACATCCACTTTGACCTCGACGTTATCTCCGTCTCGTGCGCATGCGTATAGTGTAGGCAACTTCTGCGACCTATGACGACACACACAGAAATTAGCATATGTTTTTGGTTATGTTTTATGTTTTTTCTTTTTGTGTGTTTTATAAGCACTTGTTAAACATTTGTTCTAATTAGATAAATTTATGTTTATTATTTAACTAAACAGTACAATGGAAGAGGAAGGGAGACCGTAAGAATTATTTTATCTAATTAGTTATCAGACGGAATTGGATTAGGAATCTGAATCTAGTGACAACCTGAAAATAGTTTTTTTTTATATATATATTTTTTTTGTTGAAATATTTGAAATTGAAGCACAGTAATATTTCGTTTTTAGAGAAAAAGATACGTCAAAAGAGACCAGCACAAAAGCAGGAGCTCGAAAGGTAAATTAATTTTATTGCAACTATTTTATATATCGTCTCAGTAGATGATCCTTGACCAATTTATTTTTTTATACATTAGTAAAGTTTTATTATTTTATCCATTCTATACAATATTCCTTTATTTAAAAATTATAGGAAGCCACTATAAATACTTTTTCTTATGCAGTTAATATTTGGGAAGGATTTGATACTTTCATATAACAGCTTTTTGGCAAGAAAATACCTAATGTGACATATATGCACTTTTTGGGCCAGCAATAAGGTACCCATTTTTCCATAATCACAGCAATTAATTTATTGAACAACCAAATTTTATTGTACAGTACTTTTTTAATAATTCTAAGTAATATATTATTTATGCAGCAATATTCACATGTAAATCATTTAATTTTAGATTATTAGTACATTCTCTAATGAAATAATGGTCTTTCTTAAAAAAGCTGTTTAATACCTCTTTAAATGTTCTTAATGAGACATTTTTCATGTTATTGAGAATTTTATTTATTTAATTATTTATTAAGATCAATATCTACAGTATTAACTAGTTAAAGATACAACACCATACACCATTCCTAGCTAAAGCAAATATGATCCAATTAATAGTTGGCCTAGTAATCCTGATTCAAAGCCAATGTTTTTTGTTCGAAAATTCATGTATACTGCTTTAAGCGCATAATATCCACATTTAAGTCACTTACATATTTATTGAGGTAATAACACATATGGTAAACAGGAGAATTTTTGTAGAGATTGGTGCATGGATAGTTCAGATAGAAAATATTTTTATATCTTATGCTATCATTCTTGACTGAAAATGAAAACTGAGCTAAAATGCCTGCATTATTCACTTTATTAGTTGAGAGTTTATATAACATACAAGATATATTTTTATTCTTCTGTTTTCAAGAAATAATTTGTTGAAAATTTGGAATAATTGTCAGCGGTTGTCCCTGAGGAAGACGGTACCCAAATTTTGTATTCAACATATTTTAACTGATTACCCTGAAACGAGCCCTGAAACCTCTCTATAGTCTTGATCCACACTCATATTGTGGTGACCAAACTGTACTGGCATTCTCAAGTTTAGGCAAGATGTGACAATCAACCAGCATGTAGTCTGTACTTTGTCCCATATATAATAGTTTTCTTTAAAGAGAATGACATAGTAACACTTTTTAGTATATAAGATATATCCATTATCAACACACCAGTCAAATATCAAATTCAGGTTCTGTAGGCATTCACAATCATTCATTAATATTTCCCAGAACAATTTAAAATCATCAGCAAATATCCAAGCTTGCAAGTTCTTAATGGTTTGACAAATACCATTGCATAAACAATAACAGTCCTATATTTGAGGTTTGGTTTGAGGGGCTCCAGACTCTTATACAAGTTAGAAGTAGCATCCCATGTCTCTATTTACCGATATTTATTAGATAAATAAGAAAAAATAAATAAGTTGACCAAGTTTTCTGTCAGATGCATCTTTTTGACTGACTGAATAATTACACTAGGTTTTATTTTATCAAAGGCCTTCTCCAAATATGTGATTAATATTACTTTAATCTGCATTTTGTATATTTAAAGCTCCATGCAGATATTGTACAAATGTCAAACTTGTAATGAATGAGGAGAAGACCGAAAGAGTTATCTTTTCTCTTAGAGACCTGGGTGATGTCAACTGAGAGAGAAAATATGTTCAGTTCCTTGGAGTCTACATTGACCCCACTCTTAAATGGGAGACTCATATAAATCAGGTTTCAGCAAAATTAAGTAAGGCTCTTTTTGCGCTCCGGAATTTGTCTCGGAAAACTTACTAAAAACAGCATATTATGTATTTTCCATTCAGCGCTGACTTATGCTGTTCTAGTATGGGGTCACTCCCCTCATGCAGAAATGCTCTTTAGGCTACAGAGAAAGGCAATTAGAATCATGGTGAGCTTAGGTCTCAGGGAGTACTGTAGGAAGACTATTCTTTCAAAAAGCTTAAAATATTATACTTGATAACTTACTGTACTTAAAGGATAATCTGGGGAGGTTTCGGGTGTACAGGGATGTTTACGGCTATGATACTAGACAGAATAATTTACTAGTTTAAGTTTTATAATAGTGTTCCTAATGAAATGAAAACCCTGGAGAGAGGCAAATTTAAAATGAAATTAAAAAGCATCTTTTATTAAATAGTTTTTATTCTTTTGAGGAATTTTTAGAGTACCTACCAATTTTAATAACAAATGTAGTTTTGATTTAGTTTTAGATTTCTTGTATTAACAATTTTATTTTTATATCTATTTTATATACCGTTGACAAGCGTAAATACTGTTTGTATGATGGCATGAATAAACTGAGTATGAGTCATGAGGTTAGTTAATGATGCCAATATTTCGTAGAAATCCATGTTAGTGGATAGAGATTGTATGCTTAATTTCTTCCTAGATTCTTTTAAAAATTATTATTTTAAATAATTTGGAGACATCATTCATTATACTAGGTAATGGATTACTAATTTGCTACCTGCTGTTTCGCGCTACTTTTTTTTTCAAGTATTGGGGTAAGTAGATTAATGAAAACAAATATTAAACATAATCAATAATGGCTGCAGTGAGGAATCACCCTTAATTATGTACCCAGGTACGCCATCTGGCTCTATAGCCCTTTTACCCTTGCATTTATTTACTGTAGCTAGGGTTGCCAGGTGTTCTGGATTTCGCAGGATCTCCTGGTTTTGAGACACGAATTTAAGCGTCCTGCGACCACCTCCCGCAGGACGCCTAATGTCCTGGATTTCTTAAATGTTTAAATTACAAATTGTTTTTAGGCTATTTATCTTTGTGCCTTCTTTCGCTAAACGGAAAAAACTCCGTAATACGATCCACAGATCGCTTTTTGGGATTTATCAAACAGCGCGAGCTGAAAGGCACTGTAGGGCTGACTAGCGGCTGAGTGATTTTTGGGGGATTCCCCGATTTTTATTTGCATTATGTGATATAATTTACATCTAGTGGGAGTGGGCGTGTAGTACCATAACTGATAAGTTTTAATTTTTCCGGTTGTCAATAGTTTTTAGGCAAGTTATATACTTAAGTATTTGTTTTTAAAATTTTTTGCTGTTAGAAAGGAATTATTAGGTAAGATTTTTGGGAATTAAAAAGTCAGTGAAATATATTCTGATGGTGCTTTGTTTTAGTATTTTGTAAATATAGATGATCCAACAACACCACCAAAAAAGGCTAAACGATTAAATAAATATAGGAAAGAATGGGAGAATACGTTTTCTTGGCATAAAGAAGACAATGAAAAAGCTCAGTGCAACTTATGTAAAAAGGCATTTTCATGGAGATTTAAAATGGCATGCGGAAGGCGTTGAGCACTAAACGCGTGAAATTGTGATAAAACAAAATAAAACCCTACAATCATTTTTGGGGCGGGAAGTTATGGATCATCAGCAAAAAAAATACTGGCCGCAGAAGTGACATCACACTGTTAAACATGCCCATTCATATAATTCATTAGGTTATGCAACGCAGTTGGTTTCAGTAATGTATCATGATTCCCAGATTGTGACCAAAACTCATTTGGTTAGAACGAAAGCAAGTTTGATAGCTTTTAATATTATTGACCTTAGGTCAATAGAAAATGCATTATATGAGCTTCGCAAAGGAACATTTGTTGAAATCCCAACAGATGCTTCTAATCCTGGAAACTCTAAGCTATTTCCAATACTTCTAAGGTATTATATTCCATCAGAAGGAATACAATTGTGTCTCTTGATTTGTTTCGAAAACCCCGATGAGACAGCAAATGCCATTTATGCTAATTTCAGAAATAGAATTCAGCATGCTGGGCTATCATTAAACAACATGTCTTGCGATTCGGCTGATAACGGAAGTGTAAATTTTGAACACTTTCATTCTGGTGTACCAATTATTTTATAAAGAAAGTAATACAGTTCTAGCCTAGCAGTGGATTGTCCTGCTCATATAGTGAACAATTCTGTGAAAAATTCTTTAACAAAATGCTGTTTTGATGTAAAAACCTTAATTTTAAAAATTTTTCATCCCGAGGTAAAAGGAGCAAAGGATTATAAACGTTTTTTTTTTTTTTTAATATCGTTTCTTTGGAATATCAAACTATTCTAGGACATGTCTCCACACGTTGGCTAAGTTTATTTCCAGCCATAGAAAGTTTACTAAATTTTTTTCCAGCAATCAAGAGTTACTTTATTTCCCAGGAAGATCAAATTCCCATTTCCCTTCAGGTTTTTTTTTTCTGAAGATGATTTTATAGTACAGAAAACTGAATGTTATTTAAGTTTTTTCACCACACCCTGAAAAAAAATGTTTAAACGGGACAAAAACTTGAAAAAGCCAATTTACTTCGCTTTGAAGTTTATAATATTTTAAAATCTCTGAGAGAAAAATTACTCAAAGGATAAATGACCATTTCTTTGGTTTTCTAGCGGTCTTTTAAAAACTTTTTCTTCAAATGAGTAAATTTACTCAGGGATGTTCAAGGCTATGATACTAGATAGAATGATTTACTAGTACCTGCCTGCCATCGGTTAAAAGGGTGTCAAAATGGTCCAGGCTATCTTTCAATTAAGTTTTATCATAGTGTTCCTAATGAATTGAAAACCCTGGAGAGAGGCAAATTTAAAATGAATCCTTTTTACAATGTTATAAAAATATTGCTGCTTATCTTGATTCAAAATATGATTTTTCGGAAAATAATTTGTTTTCCAAATTAAATATTTTTTTTCTAAAAAGGCCTTTGAAGTTTGAATCAGTAGCGGAAATGGTAACTAACTTATTCATTGACATAAATATTGATAACTTATATGAGGAATTTTGTATAATAAAACCTACCCTTGATAAAGCTTGCACTTTACCTGAGGCATCTATTATCCAGAAATGGAATAACATGTTCACAGCTAATCCCAAAATTATAAATTTAAAAAATTAGACAATTCGTTTTTTCAATATACAGGCCACATGCTGACTGAAAGGATTTTTGAAGTGAAACTTCATTAGCGAACGCTTAACAACGTGAAGCGCGTATCAAAGTGAAACGCATGTTCCAGTATAGCTAGAGTGTTGAAATTTGAGAACATGTAGCTGGGGTAAAATGAGGATTCTGGATGAAAACTGGACCCCGTTCGGCCAGGAAGGGGGGAGAAGAAAAAAGTAAAATAATTAATTCCGGGAAAACGGGAAGAGCTACGAAGTCGAAATTTTTAGCATGGGGGGCTTGACCGGAGCTCTAATCTTTTTGGCACCTAGGGGATTTTTATTGGTTAAACCATTCAATCCAATAAACGCGCGGGTGCGAAAATCGTATATGAAATGTAATTCGGTGCCAAATTCAAGTACGGAATGTAATAACAGTTTACGGAGCGGCCCAGTGAATTGCTTTCAGCAAGCCGGGTGGCGGCAGTAGTTAGATGCTGTGGGTTGCCTCCGGGTTCGATTCCCGTCTGTGGAAAGGATTTTTTTTACTTTTTATTAAGGTTATGTTTGTTTCTTGTTTGGTTTCGCCCCGGAGCGAGCGAAGCGAGCGGAGGGCCATGCGTGAAGTTAACAGTACTACCTACAAACCGCTGTTTGAAGACGCTTGTCTTTAAAAGACGCCTCTCATTGGTTGATTGGATAGAAGTTCAAATTTTGAGTGGTTTGACCAATAACAACCCATAGGTGCCAAATGCATGTACGAAATGTATTAATGCCCCCCCCAATCAGTAGGGGTGGGAGATTCCCCCACATCTCCCGGATATCCAAAAAATTTCGAAAAAATGGAAAAAGTTGAAAAAAACGTAAAAAAAATCCGGAGTTAATAAAACTATTATAACACGAAAAAAGGAAAAAAAATAATAAAAAAAAAATTAGAGAAACGTGGGTTTTTGCGAAAAAAAGCCGAAGGAATTCAGCTACGAGGTCGGGGATGGCAAAAATGGGGAAAAATGCTTTATGAATAAATTTTTTTTTTAAATCAAATCAAATAAGAGAATAAAACAGAAAAAGAAGAAGGGGCCTATTGCCTACTGACGAATTATCCAACTATCGACGTATCTCACTCAACAAATCGTCTTCTATAATTCTTTTAACATAATAACCTATTTGTAGACTACCAATATGGGTTAGTTTGTGTAGTAATCGGTCTACCACAATGGCTATAATTAAGCTGGCCAAGGTGCTGACAGGGGCGTTGGAAGAGGACAGACGGTGTTGCTTCAGTCATGCTGTAAGACTTAATCAAAGCTTTTGATTGTGTGGTTCATGATTTTTTGCTTCAAAAGCTTCATCATTATTCTACGTACCACAGATAAACCTCTTGAATTATTACCATATCACTATTAGGGCTATTGAACTGATTAAATGCCTATCGGTGTGGATTCACTTCTGGACCTCTGTGCGTGCGTCTGGATCCCCAGCTTATATGGGACTTTGACACTGCCTTTGTTACCTCAAAGTTGACTAGGAGCCTTTATTTGCTTCGGGCTCTTGCGGACAATGTTTCTGAGAGCGTCCTGCGAGTTGTTTATTTGCGGTCTTCCAGTCTCATTTATCATATGCAGTTCTGGTGTGGGGCCATGCCACTGGGGTGGAGGATTGCAGACTGGTTTCAGGACGCTGGGAATAATACTCCGTTCCGTCCATGCCCTTTGTGAAAGAGAGTTTGAGACAGCTGTGCGAGATGCAGGAGTTAGCTGCAGGACCGGCTGAAAACCATTATTCATTTCACATAAGATATTTACTCTTTCTCTCTCTATTTTGGAATACTTTGTCTATGTAAGGACAGGACTAACATGCAAAACTTTACTCTGCATTCACTTGCCCGCAGCAGACAGGACATAATTACAGTTCAGCTCATAATAAATAAATAGATGGAATGGTGTTACTATTTCTGGTCTCGATCTCATCTGGACACACTCTCTGGCTAAGAATCTCTACTTAATATATCAACTGAGAAAGCTGGTTACTCAGGACATGGTGCACATGGCATATTTTTCATTATTTCACACTCATTTACAATATGAGATTTTGGGATAGGGCCACTGTGGCAATTAGATTGCGAAATACGCCTGTGCGCAGGAGTTAGCTGCAGGACCGGCTGTAAACCGCTATTCTCTATATTGGCGAATTTTCATGTTTAACAAGTAAAGTGAGCTCTTCTCAGCGGGAGTTTCTGGCGAATATCTAGTACTGAAAATTTCAGCAATTTTCACCGATTTTGATTGGAGGATAGTTGGCAGATAATAGTTCAGTCTCCTGAGCCATTATCTGCATTCCATGCTGATAAGACAAATATTCTTGCATTTGGTTGTGATCTGAGGGATGTCTGTCTTGAGGGTGGTACTATTTAGACTTCTGGAATGTCTAAGTTTCTGGTACTTAGGGTTGATAAACAG
>MU186956.1:141982-158444 GCA_016904865.1 Pissodes strobi
TCTGGTACTTAGGGTTGATAAACAGCTTCGTTTTGAGGAGAATATCTTGGGTTGGATAAAACATTATCTTCTGGATGATTTGCGGTGAGAGTAGTGACGAAGGAACTGGGTCAACAGATGGCCAGAATGGTGTATTTTTCATTATTTGTAAAATTGTACTTTTTGTCATGCAAAAAGACTGTTTGCTTCATTGCCAATATCAACCAAAGAGTGTCATGTAAACAATACTTTATTGATTTAAATCTTCTTACCCTACCATCTCTGTACACACTTGAGACTGCGTCATTGATTTTTAAGAACCGTCATATTGTTCGCCAACCGCAAAAGGCAGATAAATGATTTGCCTTTACCAATACCAATAAAGGCAATGGTCCAGAGATCTATAATATATAATGGCAAAAAGATATTTAATCACCTTCCTAATTTCTTAAAAACATCACCAACTAGTGGACATTTTAGGAAAGCACTAAAAATGGTTTTAATCCCAAAAGTCTACTACAGCCTGATTGATTTTTTAAGGATCGTCTGTAGGTTTTAAAGTTTAAAATTTTATACTGCTTTTTATATAGTTCTTTTTAATTTATAAATGTTTTTGTTATCTTTATTGTCTCGTTTTTTACATATGTTAGGGTTGAGTTTTCTTATAAGATTTTGACACTTTGTCTTATATTTAATAATTGTAATGGTTAAGGACTTATTTTAATTTGCAATAGGGACTATACTTGTTTCTTTACAATAAAGCACTTTGACTTTGGCTTTAACTTTCATATTAAATATTAACTCTTGCTTCATTCTTTATTTTCTTACTATGTAAAGACTAACGTGCAAAACTTTACTCTAAACTCAGATAATCATAGCTACCACAGACAGAACATAGACACAGAGTAAGTAAATGGATGAATGATTTTACTATTTATATTCTGAACTTTTATAATAGCTACCACCCCGTATTAGAAGCCTCGACAGTCATTTAAATCTTCTATTACAAATATCTTACTTTTCATGAGATAGTGCTGGATATTTGAATGATTGAATGACATTGGTATTAGTACTGTGTTTTGAATTTGTTCTATTTAGTTTCACACAATGTCGTCTCTGCTTGGTATATGAGTTTTTTTATGCTTTTGAATTTCTAAATGTACTGTTTTGTAATTTTATAGTTTTAGTGTGTTTTTACACTTTTATTCTTTAGTTCTATTCTAAGATTTTTTAATTAACCCTAGAATACCAGACTATTGTAAATATTACGACGCGCATTCTGTTTACCTAAAAATATCAACACTCCGTCAAGGGACAGTGTAGTGGCTTTGAATAGCTTCCTCCCCACTATTGTTCTTTACGTTAATACACATGTAATTTCGGTTTTAGTGTCACTTATGCAGTCATTGCTAGTGATGTCAAATTTACGATAGTCTGGCGTTACCGTTGGCATGAATTACAGTCGCAAAACAAAACGCTGGCCACTGGCTGTATTTTAAAAAAACAATATCCCGTCCAGAATATATGTTGGAATTAAAAAAATACTTTGATAAGGCCGTGGCTAGAACAAAGAAAATATATACCCACTTTACAACGCTCACTTCGGCAGGGTATTTATAAAATCTTAGATTTAGATATGCATGAACAAAGGACCACTCAAGTTGAAAAGAAGCATAAAGTTTGTTCCTTTTGTCCAACCAATCTTCAACGAATGACCACCACATATTGCATGCGGTGCAACCGTCCAATTTGTGGTCAGCATCGCTCAGATAAATGTACTGCCTGTGCTGAACAGTAAAATTTAAAATTTTCTATTCACATTTTATTATTAACATGTTAGAAACCATTTTATTTTATTGAAAATAAAAAAATTAAGAATTTTTTAAATTTTATAATCCATTATTTCAAAACTCGTCAAATTTACGAATGTCTGGCGATTACGTATGGAAAAGTAAGTCTGGTGCTCTAGGGTTAATCTAATTCTTGTAACATAAAATAGCGCGAGTTAATGACCTTTAACCTCTATTAAGAATCTTTACTGTCATAGATGCCCTAAAAATATATAAGTGACTTGCAGGGATAAAATGATTTTTCTCCCTTTGGATGCAATCAATAATTTAGTCAGGCCTTTAATAAGGCATAGTAAGGCTTTCGCTGCTTTAAATACTAACAATTACAATAAGGTTGAAGATAATTTTTCAATTACATATTATTGACATCTGAGTGCTTGAATATCTGTTGACATTTATAAATACAGGTACTGGCATGCAATTTTTTAGTCTGCTTGATAAGTCTATATTTCAAGATTTTTAAGTAAATGTATATATTACAAATGTTCCCAATATAAAGCAATATTTGATCTACAGTCATTACATGAAATAATGCAAGAAGCCAGGCAATGTTCCATCAACAAAAAATTGGAAGATTTAATGCTAGATGATCCATATAAAAATACTAGTGATTTTAAGGATGTATTTCGGAAAAAAACGATATACGCTTTTTCACCAAATGTGACCCACTTTTCACCTTGGGATCCGTACTATCCAGAGCAACCTCAAAGATCAACAGCGGTGGATGACTCGTAAGTATTACTTGCTTTAGATTTAGCAAATAAAATTAGTGTCACTACTCTAGTCTTGATATTGCATTAATATCGTATTTCCTGAAAAATAATTACATACCTAATATAAATAAATTTATATTAAATTTTATTGGAAGTGCAGAATAAGCTTACCCACATGTAGCTCATTAACGCAGTGTTTTAATATTTAAATTTGCCCTTTAGGAATATTTACATCCTTTACATACAAGTGGTTAAATCGGCAATTAATAAATAAAAATCAAAAACCTAAAAACCTTATACTAAAGGAATTTTATTTAAAAATAAATAAATAAATAATCTTGTAAAAGGATACAGAGAAATAGCAGAGCATTTCAATGTTTATTTTGGACAGCATAGAGGGAATTGCAACGGTTCCAATTCAGCTTGAAATAAATGAACTTTTTGAAAACATAGGAAAACATAATAAACAGACGGAAAGCTTTAAAAAATGGACCTTGTAGATTTATTCATTTATATATTTATTTATTTATTTATTGGTGCTCAAAAGTACAATACTCATACACAACTTAATTCAATAGGAATCAAAAAAAGTAAAATACAATTTAAGAAAACTTACTACTGAGAGCTAAGACCTAATAAAAACAAGATGAAAAAGTGACAATACAGCCAATACATCTGATGCTTCAACACACAAAACAATATAAAAAGAACTCACGCTGTTGATTGAAAAGAAAGTATTTTTAATCAAAAATTCTTGGACTACTTAAATTAATTAAGCGGCAGATCCTTGATGCAGAGAGGCAAGGCGTTAAATAATTTGATTCCGTAATTCGAGACCTGGAAAGCCTTAGATTTGGTATCACCAAGGAGTTGTTATTTCTGGTGTATTGTTGATGAGTATCAACATGAGCGATAAACCTGGAAAGGTTTTCCTTGACAAATACTAGGCATACCAGAATATATGCACATGGCAGAGTAAGCACTTTCAGTTGTTTGAATTGTAGTCTACAGCACTCTCTATAACCCAAATGAGCTATCACTCTTATACACTTGCAATGCAAATATTTTAGGCATATGCGCAGAGTGAGACAGGTAGTCATTATAAAGTGACAGTATCCGAAGTAAGCAGCCCGGAGTGTGCAAGTCGACACTGAGCCAGACAAACTAAGGATAAGGAATAGGCATCTTGACAATTTGGAGTACAGTTCCTCAATGTGAGATTGCCAAGTCAATCCTCCATCCAGAGTGATGCCAAGAAAATTTGCTGTTGCATCCAGGCCTAGTTGACAGGAGTTAAGATCTCTAAGGGATAATATTGTTTGTTGAGTTTTGGCCTCATTTAAGCATAGTCGATTTGATATCGCCCATTCCCTCAGATTAGCACATGACTCGTCCACTGTGAGAGCAAGGTTAGATACACTTGAATCAGCAATCAGAGACGTGGTGTCATCACCATACAGATAGTACGTAGAGTCATCTGACGCACCTGAATGAATGTAGGTCACCACACCAAAAGAAAAGCCAAGTCCGCAAGGACCATTCAAATAGTTTATAGGGTTTCTAGAAGGTGGAGGAAGATTTTGTTTTGATTTGAGTGGGTAAATGATTCATTAAAATCGATAGGGTGATCCGGCTTGACTCTGTTACTTTACAGTTATTGTTAGATGACTTTATGACTTTCCACATGCTTGGGATGGATTACTAGCCTGATTAATAAAACTATCATTTGCCTCCACACTTTTGGCTTGAATTTCCATGCGAAAATTATTTCTCTTAAGGAACCGTCAAATCACTTGGATGCCGCTGAGCATCTGGCGGTGTTTGCTGATTTGGATTTCAGTTCAAAACATCTCATGTGAGCATCAATCAGGGAATTAACAAAAAAAAACAAGAGAAAGAGCAACATCAACAGTATTGCCTATATAGTTCCAACTAATTGTCTTCACCAGATTATAAAAACTCAACAAGCCCCACTCCGTAATAGGATGAGAGCAGATATATACTACATCATCCACCCCGGAAGACCCCTCACTGAATTGAAAGGAAATTTCCAGGTGATCTGACAGAGACACATCACTGATGATGGCTCTAGAATTGGGGCTCGGAACATTTGTAAATATACTGTCCAGACAATTCGTACCCCCTTGTAGCCCCTTAATAGCTGGATATAGTCCAAAACCGGAAGAGAGGTCTACAACACTCCGAGATTGACCATGGTCTAAGTTAAATTTAACACTAAAGACACCAATAATGGTGTATTTTTTGTCAATGGCCAAGCTACTCAGAAAACCATCCATATAGATGGTATATATCAAAGACTCATCTGACCCCAGCAACCTCAAAATACAGCTCACAAACAACTAAGTGGGAAAAATATTGACTGACACGATTTGAGAAAGCTAGTAAATAACATGACCAATAAGACAAGAATTACGGGTGGTGTATCAACAAAAATATTAAAAATTGCTTTTTAAATTATAGGAAATCGATTTTTGCAATTAATAAACGCAAGCCTTAAAATGTGAACTTTTTTGAAAACCCCCGACCATTGGAAAATTGCATTACTCCGAAATACAAAAACTTCAGACCTAGAAATGTGGTGTCTGTGTATGAGAAAGTATTGGAATTAGCAACAAATAAACAGGTAGTCGAGTATATAGAATCAAATAATCTTTTGTGAGCATATGCTTCAAAAAAAATTATTGTGTAAGTGGCAATTGGTAGAAAGCAAAGCAATATGTTCGTGTTGTGTTTCTAGACCTGAGGCGAACATTTGAAATAATAAATAGACAGTTATTGATTGCGATGGTTTTGGTACAAAAATAATGAAGTGATTAACTCAGTATTTGGACAGTAGGATACAGGTCATAAAATACAATAATACTACATCACTGTTTGTACCGCAAGGGACAATGATTGGACCTAATCTCTTTATTATGTGTTTGAATGACATAGTTCAATAGGTGACTAAATGTAAAATACAACACTGCAAACGATAGTTTGCTTTATTTTGTTGGTGAACGTATTCCAGAAACAGTAAACGTAATAAACAAAGAGCATGCAAATTTAGTAAATTGATTTACAGTCTTAAATTTAATTCAGATGAAACAAAGTTGTTGATTACATGTGAAAAGATAGAACAAGTCAGTGAATGTAAACATTTAAAGCTCCCATAGATCAAAATTTAAGCTTTTCAACTCATGTTGTGTATATATCAAACAAATGGCCAAGAAAATTACTCTACTGTAGAATAGGAAACAAATTAGGTTTCTGGACAAAGTTATATATAAATCAACCGATTATTCAACCTCATTACAAGTTTTGTTTATCAATTCTATATTTTTTTAAATAATACAGAACTACACATTTTACAGAATAAGCAGAACCAGGCTTTAAGAATAATTTTGGGCTGTGATAGATATACAAGTATTAAGTATGTGCTAGAAGGTACAGACCTTCTTAGTCTTAAGCTAAGTGTGTGTGGATGTCATGCTAGTGATGACATTCACGGTTATGATGTGTCATCAGTTAGAACTCTGTTCAGTCAAAATAGCCTATTTCATAACGGATTTGTTGCATGTCATAATCTCCCACTGGAGATTAAGATCAATAGGTTTATTCAAGAAAAATGTATTAGTATATAAAAAAATGCTATTTAGTAAGTAATTATAATATCTGTAATACTGTAGCTTATGCTAATAAATACTGCATTCATTCATTAAATCACATCTTAATTTTAGATTAGTTGGTATATATCACAGATTAGATGCACTTACACAATCACACATGGTACGGATTGATGATGTAGACATGCTTAGTTTAGTCCATTCACGTGAGCATATTATAAACATTCGTGAAATCTGTGAAGAGTCAGAAGAAGAGACGGCGCAGTTATACGACAGCATTTATTTTAATGGCGAGGTATCTTTATAATATCAAAACATTTAGTTTTTGTTTACTGATAAATAGATGTTTTGGTATATAAAGACATGCTTTTAGGACTCTTACTTCAACGCAGTACATGCTGCAAGAGTAACACTCTCAATGGCTAAACTTGTAGCTGAAGGTACATTTCAAAATGGGTTTGCAAATGTGAGGCCACCAGGTCACCATGCAACTCCTAATGTACCTAACGGTTACTGCTTTTTTAATAATGTGGCTGTAGCTGCTCAATATTTGCTAAACAATGATCTGGCTGAGAAAATTCTAATTGTTGATTATGATGTTCATCATGGTCAAGGAACTCAACAGATTTTCTATGATACGGATCGGTAAGCATTTTCCTCTTATGATTTCATTTTCAGTTGCTTTTTAACCTTATGTTTGGGTTTGTTTTATCTTGTTATTTTATATCGTTCAGTATTTTCTTATATATAAGTTTTTATATCAAATTCAAAAATGCTTTATTGTCTCAACTCAACAACTCAACAAAATATTTTGGCAAAGATGAAAAAATAAGTAAAAGAAACTTGTGGTCTAGTCCTGAAAATCCACTGTCAAACAGTGCAAACATCCACATCAATATGTAAGTGCTTACAGTCTATTTTACAACAAAATTAATCAAAATGTCAAACAAGAATGACATATATCAAAAGCATAACTAGACAGACATGATAATATAAGAACACAGTGTCGGAAACAGTACAATTAAAATATATCTGTCAAGGCCTTATCTGCATTATAGTAAGCTCTCGCGCACAGTACCTTTTTAACCGTTTTTTAAAATGTTGTTAGATTACGGATCTGTCTAATCTTTTGGGCACAGTTTCCTAATATTGGCGAAGTTCTAATTTCAGAGGAAGAGGGTTGGAAGTGAAATTTTGTGAGTCTTAAAACCCATAGTAGTTTGGGTAGTTGGACAGGCCAAAAGGTATGTGTCTTATAAATCAGGCATACCGTTTCCAAAAGAAATAAAGAGACCAAGGTCAGAATTCCATGTCCCAAAAATAAAGGTCTACAAGACTCAAGCCCTCTGGCCCCAAACATATACCTTATAGCCCCCTTCTACAAAACAAACACGTTCTAACACAATTTCTTGGAGCATGAGCTTCAGAGGCCTTTTCCGTACCGTGGTTGTGGCTCGATTAGGGCGAAGTAAGCGGATCTGATTACTAAGGTTCAATTGGTTAGAGATTGATCTGATGACGTAAGAATTTGAAGCCAATCATGGTCTTAAAGAACTAATACGGCACTCAAATTTAAGCCGGACATCAATGTAAAAAAGATTGTTTATTTGCGTCACGCTAGATCTTTTTTTAAGTTGCACTTAACATTAACCTATTGGCATCCCCGTGGCGTTATCGGCAAACAAAGTAAATGCACCCTGCACGTCAAGATACGCAAACTCATTTGTGTACAGCAAAAACAGAACAGGACCCAGAACAGAGCTTTGTGGTACGCCATATTCCAACCCATGATAATCCGAAACCCAGCCTCCAAAAGAAACATTCTGTCTCCGATCCGATAGATATGATCGAAACCAATCCTGTGTTCTACCACAGCCACCTGGAAGTTCCAGCCTCGAACTACAAACAACGGCAACGTTGGGTGCGGATAGGTGACATTTGGCACTTCTAGTATATAAACTTAAGGGAAACATGTTGTGTGTTTTCGGTTCTCCTAATTAAATTGCATTTTTTTGCCGGGTTTTCGTTGATATTTTACAAAAACCTTGTGTGAAGTGATTGCCAAGAACCTCTACGAAGTGTTAGTTACACATTTTTCTTCGTAAGTGACGTTAGAGGTTGGGTGATTTATGCAAAGTTCGGCACGAACTTCCTATAAAATCCACACAATCCTAAAAAGGCTTTAATCTCTTTTACATATCGTGGAATCGGGTATGCTTTGACCAATTTTGTTTTATCGGGATGGGTGGTGTATCCACCTTCCTTTATAATATGCCCTAAATATTCCGCCTCTTGTTGTCAGAAACGACACTTGGTGGGTTTAAACTTTGAATTGCTAGCTCTAATTTTTTCAAAGACATGCCTGAGTCGCCGCAAAAAGGGTATCAATATCTTTTGATAATACTAATATATCGTCCCATCGTTCATCGGTGAACGTTAATTTTCCCAGTATATGATTCATCAGCCTACTCCAAGTTGCAGGGGCATTTTTAAACCCATTGACATCCTTAGAATATAATAATGGTTATTAGGGGTGGAAAATGCAGTTTTCTCTTGACCATCTGGATGGAGAGACACTTGGAAGTATCCAGATGCAAGGTCTATGGTTGACAAATACTTTGAACCGGCAAGTCGGTCAATAGTCTCGTGGATGTTTGGAAGAGGAAAATGATCAGTCTTCGTAATATCATTTAATATTCGATAATCTATGCATAACCTATGCTATACATTTTCTCCTGGTTGTCTTTTATTTTCGATTAAAATCGCTGGAAACCTCCACGGGGATTGACTTTTCACAATTATCTCGTCGTCCAATAACTTATGAACTTCTTTCTTCAGTATCTCTTGTCGTTGGAAGGGAACTCGATAAGGCACCACATCTTCGGTAATAATTCTAGGCATGACATTTGTCGTGCAGGTCAACTTCTTATCAGGTGCATTGAAAATGTCAATAAACTCTGCAATCAATTCTTTTAACTTATCACCAGCTCCGTATCTATGTTTGTCAATTGACACTGTGCTAAAATATCTTCCACATCTTTAATATCCGCCTTCCGAACGGGCATGGGGTTTGACCCTATACTCGGCTCCTCAACACCAGCCATAATTGCTCTGCCAATAATAGTTTTATTTTGAACCTACAACTCGTTCGCCGTCACATTCATTAACCGAATAGGAATCTCTTTTTCTGCTTTACTCAAAATTCTTGCGACAAGTAACCCTTGTGGTAAGTGGACATTTGGTTCCATTACCAAATGCTGAACCTGGACTCTCGACGAATTAAACTGTAACGTGGTAAAGCTTGACACATTGGGGGAATCCTTATATCCTGCGTAACAAATACTTCAAAACTATCTGGACCTGAAACGGGACTCCTTAACGCCGTCGCTTCTCGGTTCCTCTTTCTCAATTCCTCAAAACTGTTTACTGAAATTTCTTCTATGGCTCTTCAGCTGATTTGTTAATACCATTACCACTATCTCGTTCTTTTCTGCAAGCTGCAGCTTTCCTAGGCGTTGCCATATCCCTTCTCATTTCCTGCACTTGGTCTTGCTTATCACTGATGTCCAGATGACGGCCAATCGTCTGAGCATTGTTCTCCGTCGTTATTGGCCGTAACAACGAATATTCTACATGAGAAATCTGTGGAAAAGTCTTCAATTCATCTAATACATTCTTTATTTTCTTTAAAGTGGCATCACACTCTCCCAATAACTTCTTTAAATTCTCCTCGGCTGAAGTCATCATGACATCTGTACTGGCTTCAGGCTTCTCAGTATGCATTTCGATTTCCTCACCAAAAACACTCATTTTCCCAATCAAGTTTTATACCATTCTCATGCAGGAAATCTATTCCTAAGATCATGTCGGCTTGAAAACTACCTAACTCAATAATCATAAAATTATGTTACACAGTTACATCACACGGAAAAGTCACTGGTATACTAGCCTCGCCTAAGGCTGGAATTAAGTTTCCTTGAATATCGACTAAATTATTACTACAATTACTTCTCCTGAACCCCTTGGCAATATCAGGCTTTACAAGGGATACAAATGCTCCTGAATCTATTAAAGCAAAACATTTCTTCCCTTTAACGCTAATTACTACACTATTTCTAGGCTGCGGGGTTTCATTCAAAGAGCAAATTATATCCCTACCATGTCCCTGTTATTGATTCCCAATTTGCTTGCTGGGCAGCCGGACTTCGGGGTTGGGCAGTGGCTGCGTGGTAGTTTAAAGCACGGCTTGCTGGTTATTTTCCTGTGGGCAACATGCAAAATGTCCCGATTCATTGCAATTAAAACATACCAGCGAGCCGCTTCTTCCGTGAAAATTTCGGACTGGACATTCTCTGATAAGATGTCCGGATTTTTGGCAGCCATAGCATACCGAAACTCCATTCCTGCAAAATTTCTCGGTATGACCCGTTTGTTTACACTTGTACTAAAATTTCGATTCGCATTGTTGACCTGAGTGCCGCTGAAATTTCCTGAGTTTGGTCAAAAGTTGGGCTGATTTCTCGGAGGAAAGCTGTCGATTGCTTTGCATTCTCTGCTTGTAGAGAACGTACCAAATTCTCCACCGGTTCTTCTCTTTTTGCAAGGCTTTCGCAAGAGTGGTCGGACTTCTCGACAAAACTCGTTGCTTAGTAGGCATGAGCAATCCAAGAACAAACTAGGTAATTGTGTCTTGTTCCAGTTTATCTTTAAGAATTTGATCTGTGGCAGCTAATCCCGAAAGCGTAATAGTTTTATTGGCCACAAGCTTGAGCCTGGTTAGGAATTATCGGCATATCTCTCCTATCCTTTGTTTGCAGTCAGCGAATATTTTCATTGCTGTCCCTTTGACACATGGCAACGTAAACTGTTTCCTTAGTTCGTTTTTAAGGGTAGTCTAGCTTGAAATAATTTTTAGGTCGGGTTCCAATTCAATAAATTGCTTGGCTTTTCTTGGTAATTTTAAACGTGCTATGGCAACTTTCTGCTGTTCTGCTCAGCTTGCAATTAGGGGGGTTTCTTCAATAGTTGCCAGCAATTCTATGCTGCTCATTCCTTCGTAGGCTGGCACGGATTAGATATTCATAATAATAATATTCATGATTGTCTGCACGACAGGGGCTACTGGCTCGGTTTCAGGCATTTTCCTGATTTTATTGACTTCTAGGGTAACACAAAGTACTGTTCTGCTACTGGCCCAGAATATTTTATCTTTCCCTGGGGGTTGAAAAACCTACCCCCACACCTGACACTAATGTAATGAACCTCGATTTCACCCTTTTATGTACTTACTATGTGTTCGACCTTTTCTTCAACTCCGTTTCATTTTCTAACACCAGGTTCGCAGTCACAGTGTGTTGACGCCCTATTTCGATGAAGATACCTTACCTAAACACCATGGGCAACCATCCTCTTCCTCCCGCTAGTAGTCAGTACTGGCATACCACTTTTCTGTACTCCAATTTATATATGTATAAAAATTTAAATTAATTATAACGTAGGTTAAACCACTTTCCTTTAAAAGGGAGCATTTTTTTCATTAAATCTGTGGTTGCCCCAAATAAGGACAGGAAATTTTTCTTATTACCTAGTTGCTTTAAAAGTTCGCCGAACTAAAACTGTGACACAATAGTCGGAACTGAGTCACATAATAACTTAACTTGTAACTCGCTGTTTTCTGTTTTCGTTCTCTAAAACTTTAAAATTTAATTCGGTATTAAGGCATTAAATCTGCAAGCAAATAAAATTTAATATTCACTGATACTTATTCTGTTTAGTGCACCCCAAATTAAGCGGTAACATTCCTATGTTTCTCTAGAACTTTAATATTTCATTTGGTAGCAAGGCATTAAATCTACAAGAAAATAAAATTCAATTTCCACTAACACTTATTCTGTTTAATGCAACCCAAAAATAAAAATAAAAACATTTATATTACAATTACAATTCTCTTTAGAGCACATCTCTAGCTTTCGTTATATTTTCTTACACTCGTTACACATACTTAAAAATACTTAAACCTACAACATACTTTCTAGTCCTTATCGCATACACCGTAACCTGCGCTTCAACCCCTGGAGAACTGACTATAAACGTATTGTTTATTCTGATTTCTCTTCTACCACGTTACGGTTTATTTCTCTCGGTATCTGTTTTGGCATAGCGACAGACTACACTTGCGGCGTTTACATGTAACTACTTTTTCCTAGCCCCATATCGCCATAGCAACGACCTAAGTCTTTAACTAACTAGACAGCCGAATATTATATGCAGATTATTTTCTAGACTATCCGCGTAAAAACTAATTAATGCGTTTGAAGATTATGATGTCACTATTATTCGCGTTTTAAGAATCTTGCCGTACTGCCATTCGCGTTTTAAAAACCTTGTCGTACTGCCATCCGCGTTTTAAGACTCTTGTCATACTGCCCTTCTTTCGGAGCTATTTTTTTTTTATACATTTTTGAACGCTTGTTTTCCTCCTCGAAACTCTGGAATTTGCAGCTATCCGACTTATTCAATTGTTTTAACTAAGAACATTTAAGTCGTCGCCGATTTTAATGGACAATTAACGTTTGTTTACATGTTTTCTAAATTCAATCAATTTCGATTTTATTATGCCACTCTTTGATCTTTAAAGTCAGCACTTGGGAATCAGTTTTGTTGGACAATATTACATTTGGATCTTATCGTAAGATAGGACAGCCGGGGTACTTCGGCAGTGATTATTTTGGACCCCCAAGTGTTGAATGAACGGTCGCATTTTTTCCTGAGATGCCACTAATTGTTTTTGTATAGTGTTTTATTTATATTTTATGTTTTATTTTATAGATATTTATGAATAACTTTTTGCATTGCGTTCTTGCATATTTCTGACCTATTACTTTTTTTAGGGTTCTTTATTTTTCGATGCATCGGTACGAGCACGGGACGTTCTGGCCAAACTTGGAAGAAAGTAGCTTCGAGTATATCGGTGATGGATGGGGGAAAGGGTTTAACATAAATGTCCCCCTCAATCAAACAGAATTGACTGACTATGACTATCTAAGTATTGTTACTAATGTTTTGCTTCCAGTGGCATATGAAGTAAGTTCATTTTTTTTTCAAAACTTATTGTGGAATAGTGAGTTACTTCTTAAAAATATATACGGACGGCTCTTCAGAAAATGTTCTTCTGTGCAGTAGGTATACGCGATGTTGATTATGTTTAGCACCTGACTAATAATTAAACTATTTTCTATTTTATAGTACAACCCATCAATTGTTTTAGTATCAGCAGGATACGATGCTTGCCTTGGATGTCCTGAGGTAATTATATATCATTCATTAATTTGTTGTAGTATAACCCTGACATAATATTGGTCTCCTCTGGATTCGATAGCTGTATGGGCGATGATAAGGTACAGTAACATTGTGTTACTTGTTGTTTTTTTGCTTCATTGTCCAAACGTCATCTCTAATACTAGTTGAAATTCATCTTAGAGTCACAAGTCGCCTGTAATTATTAGAAACAGTTGCCTAGAAAAATATCTGAAGTTATTTCATATAATTTATGCTATGAAAATATTTAATTAAGTATTAATTAAATTGAAGGTTTTATTGGGCTAACATTTTAATACTTTAAATTGTTACTCGTTAACACAACCTTACTTTTTGCCATCAATTTTCCTAAAATTATAGTACTTATTGCTTCTGTTATGTTGGATCAAATGATTTTTTTTTGTTGGTCTGATAAATACGGGGTGTGCTAGAAACCTGAAATTCTCACGGAGAGCATCAATAAATATTCTCCAGGATAAAAAAATGGAGAAACAAAATTTCGTTCAAAGTCAATCCCAAAAAAACGATTTTGATAATTTTTTTTCTCAAGTTAGGTAGGCTCTTTTATCACGAATATCATTTGAAGAGCATGGGGGAAAAACCATGAGAGTCCACATTTTTCGAAAAATAATTTAAACAGAAGAGATGGTGCTCCTTGATGCATATTTTGTTATGGCTTATTCGTACGCGCAAATAACACTGATGTCAACGGTTTGAAAATTAGGTCTACTGCGAAATAACGCTGACGGTCTACCCGTAAGCGGAAATTAAGCTGAGGATCCTGATGTATCGGCATGCATAAATGGTAATTTTATCTGCGAAATTTGTCAGTTAATTTTGTTGTTTCTAAGCGAGAGGGTGCTAGTGTGCTGTGTAATGGAGTTTTGTGAAAGTGCGGTTAAAGTAAAAAAGCGTAAACAGCAAAGAAGGCTAAATGATGCAAAGAAAACTGTGGTTGCAAAGTAATGTGAGTGCTAATGATGGTAAATGCGAAAAATGTAATGTTTTTCTTTGGTAGGTGAAGGTCATCTTGATATTTTATGCGCTTTTAATACAATGCAATCTTATACTGAGCAAAACTCGCATTTAGCTATCCTAATATCACTCATACCTACCCATTCAGCGATGTCGACCTCGTAAACCAGAACCAATCATGGTATAAATATAGGGTCCGAGTTGTAGATAGAGACGGTGTTAGCAGGGATGAGCAGGTATGCAATAAGGCATTCTTATCTATATATGGAGTCGAAGAATCCAGACTATACAAAATTCCCTAAAATTAACAAGTGGTTCTCCCACAGATGGCAGAGCTAAACACTAAAACAGAAAACATGGCTTATCAAAGGAATCAGTGGATCTGGTAATATAACATATTTTTTATTTAAGAATGGTAGCACCCATTACAGTTTAAATAGAACGACGAAAACGTATTTGCCCGAAGACATCAATATCTCAAAAATCTACAAAATATTTAAGGAAACACATGTGAAGCTAAAATATGGTATGATTCATAGAGGACAATTTTCAACGAAAAGTTTAATATCAGTTTTGGCTACCCACATTATGACACTTGCTCATTTGGCGATGAAATAAACATTAAGTTATAAAACATACAATATAATCTTTCAAATGTAGATAATATAGAAAAAAGTGCAGCCAAACAGATAGAAGAACTAGAAATAAACTTCTTCACTTAAAAAAAGCAGATATATTTTACAAAAGGAAGCCAGCTGCCAAGAAAAAAGCCAGGCAAAAAGAAAAAAGTGGAAGCAATCTACGTCAAGAACTTCTCCCGAACGATTCATTCTCTGTTCACTAATGATGTAATTTTTTATACATTCCCAGAAATCATAGGGAAAATAGGAAGTTCAAATCAAAATATGCTTTATTGTTATTAACAGCATGAGTTGTAAATAAAGCAAATAAACAAAGATCATACAAAATAGTAAGCATAGTAATAATTAAATTTCGAATAAAACACTTAAGTAGTACTTAATAAAATCAAGTAGTGAAAATATAATTACACAAAATAAAGTAAAATAGCAAAAACAAATGAATTTATAAAAAACATAGAGATTAAAAAAGGACTCGTTAAAAAATATACAGCTAGTCATAAAAGTAATAAATCCTATAGTCAAATATTAAAGCTTAAAAACAAACGTCATTTAAAGACTAACATTCCATAACCATGACCGCAACAAAACAAAATCTATATTTATACTTAGAAACAAGATTATACGTTCAAGACCACTCATCTGCATATTAAAATATATCGTTATAAAATTCTTGGACATCGTCTTTTTTACTTCCCTTTTGAACCGCTGTCCCTCAGAAATCTCCCTAATGCTAACTGGTAAATGATTAAACAGCTGACGTCCACTAAAAACAATGGAGTCATGTACCTGGGTGGTTCTGGGAAGAGGCAATAACATCTTATATGTTTGTCGGATAGATGGAAGTGTTCACATTTAATGTGGTCCTATGCTTTTTATGTATTCGAGACACTGTTTCCAATATAAACAAAGATGTTAAGTGTTAAGATATTGTTTGCAATTAAAAGTGGTCTACATGTATCACTCGTTTTGGCTTTGTTGATGTATCTAATTGCTCTTTTTTGCAAGATAAATACTGTATCAGCTGTTTAGCACAAGAACCCCAAAACATATTCCATACCGTAAATGGGATTCTATTAATCTAAAATATGCCTGTCTTGATATATTTTTATTAAGTTCATTGGAAATTATCTTTAATGCAAAACAATTTGATGATAGGTTTCTATTTAAATTTTCAATATGGTACTCAAATTTGGGTCGGTCAAGTTTGCCCCCCGTATTAAACAAATTTCAAAAATAAATGATGCATAATTTTGCACACATTTTGCACAGTTTTGCACACCGCAAATAAAATTTTGCACACCCACACAAGGAAAACTAGAGCTGTTTTTTTATACGGGGGGCAAACTTGACCGTTCCCCCCC
>MU186957.1:0-53502 GCA_016904865.1 Pissodes strobi
TGGTTAGTCGTTCAATCAACTTTCGGTAAAGTTCGGTTAATTTTAATGTATTTTAGTCATTTGAACCGGTTCCAGTACGTCATAAGCAATTTTAATGTGTTTGATTAGTTTTGGTTAGTCGCCAAAATTCGGTTAATTTAGGTTACTTTTAACTTAACATTTGTAATCTGTTCTGATAAGTTTTAGCCCGTTTTAGTGCTTTAAGTTACCTTTGGTTGGTTTTGGTTAGTCATTCAATCAACTTTCGGTTACTTTCAGTTAGTTCCAAATTATTTTAGTCACTTGAACCGGTCCCGATACGTTACAATCAAATTTAATGCGTGTGGTTTGTTTTCGTTAGTCGCCAAAATTCGGTTCGTTTTGGTTAATCTTAACTTACTTTAATTTTTGTAACCTGTTCCGATAGGTTTTAGCCCGTTTTGGTGCTTATGGTTAGATCTGGTTAGTGGTCCGATCAACTTTCGGTTAGTTTTAGTTAGTTCCAATTTGTTTTAGTTATTTGAACCGGTTCCGACACGTTAGAATCAAATTTAATGTTTTCGGTTAGTTTTGGTTAGTCGCCAAAATTCGGTTCGTTTTGATTAGTTTTTATCTTACTTTAATTTTTGTAATCTGTTCCGATACATTTTAGCCCGTTTTGGCGCTTTTGGTTAGTCATTCAATAAACTTTCGGTTAGTTTCAGTTAGTTCCAATTTATTTTAGTCACTTGGACCGATTCCGATACGTTATACGTACGAAATATTTACGTGAAGTGAGAGGTTGTGAAAAGTTTGTGCTCTTGTTAAATGAACTAAAGAGAGAGTGGGAGTAAGCGAATAATTGCTTAGCTGTTTATAGTTTGTTCAATGGAAATTTGGAGTATCTGACTAGACAAAAATAAATAAATTTTGAAGAATAACGCCTACAAAAAACATCAAAACAAAGTAAATTCACTCTCGTCTGCTCGTTGCCAGGAGATAGGAATTTGGAATCGATATCGGTGGCCGATAATAGTGCGGCTGAAATAAAGGTGTCCATACACTCAAAATGACGAATCCAACAAATCTTCAACTTCTAGAAGAGATCAAAAAACTAAGAAATTTCGTGGAAGCAAGTGAAGTAAGGATTTTGATGCAAATTGAATCTAAAATAACTGAAAAACTAAAAACGTTAGAACAAGAAAACACAATTTTGCAAGAAAAAGTAGAGTTATTGGAAAGGCAGAATAGAAAGAACAATATCATCATATTCGGCATTAAAAATAATCTGCCAGAAGTATCACCTAGGCATATTTGTGAAAAATTGAACACCCTCCTTAATATAAAATTAACGGTTGATCAGATAAATAATATCTATAGTCTGGGTAATTCACCACTTGCACCAGTTAAACTAGAATTCATATCGACGATCACAAAAGTGTATGTTCTGAGAAATTGCTCAAAGCTGAGAGGTACCAATATTGTAATATCTCACGACTTGACGATAGCTCAACGTGAAGTAAATAACATACTTAGAAGACAACTGAAAAGAGTTAAAACTTCTGCAAATAACTGTTACATTAAGGGTGAAAAATTATTTGTCGATAACGAGGTGTTTTCCGCTGAGGACATCTTGGCAATTGAAAGAGCTGAAGCTGACGAAACTAATATAGTGCACACGAACAGCGCCCCTAGTACCCCTGGTGCAAGAAAACTTGAAAATCTAGCAGCACCGAATTTTGAAAACCCACCTGCTCCGAATTTGGATAAGCCAAAGAAAGGAGGAAACCTTAAGACCGGATTTCAGCAGCCAGATTCTACACCAAAAGACGATCTAAATAGGAATAATACAATTAAAACCAGATCACGGTTTGGTTGGACAAATACAAATAAGTAATTTATTTTTAAGATTTACCTTTAAGGATGAATGCATATATTGAAAATTATAAACACAGAATTGTAGACACTAGAGTCATTGAAAATATATCTGAATTCAATACAAAATATTTAAAAAATACGGTGGGTAAGTTTAATATAATTCATTTAAACATACGTAGTCTTGGTAAAAATTTCGATAATTTGTGCATATTCTTGCATGATTTTAAATAGGAGTTTGATATAATTATTTTGACAGAAACTTTTCAGCTGTCTGGTTCTCTGGATGTATTCTCGCTGGATGGATATGATATTTTATATAATCGCGGTACCTTAAATAAGAATGACGGCATAATTATTTATATCAGATCGTTGCTAGATTATACTTTTGAAACTGCATTTATCGGTGAATGTAAAGCAGCTGAAGTAAGTGTCTCGTTAAAGAATCATAACCTTTTTTTAACAGCAATTTATAGGTCACCGAATTCGTTTTCAACACCGAGTCCAACTTGGCATTATTAAGATATTTGGAAAAAAATAAAAAACACCAAATACATGTTGTGGCAGGTGATATGAATATCGATTTGCTGAGCAGCGACGAAGATGTTGAAACTTATAAAAACTGTTTAAATACATATAATTTCAAATCGTACATAAATAAAATTACAAGGCCGGCTGGTAGAACATGTTTGGATCACTTCTTTGTTAAAGCAAATAAAATTATAAATGAACCGGAAGGCTTTATTTTTGCAAACGACATTACAGATCACTTCCCAATAGGATTAACTATAAATACAGACCAAGAAATTCAAAATGAAAATAAACCAAACCATAAAAGTTATCTAAATTACATTGATCTAAAAACAGCTTTGCGGAATGAAATATGGGAAGACATGTACAGATTGAATAATATAAACCAAGCATTCGAATTTTTTATTAATAAATTAAACTACTATATAGATAAGAATACAAAATTGGTAAGGCTAAAGAGGAATAAACAATCGATAAGAAAACCTTGGATGACTCAAGGTCTGGCTAATTCTATTAAAGAAAAAAACAACCTATATTTATTAATGTTGAGAAATCCTGAAAGTAATGAAATTAAAGAGAGGTATAATAGATATAAGAATAAAATTAGAACTTTGATAAATATAAATAAGAAATGTTTTATGAATAATTTGATAGACAAAAATAAAAACTCATCATCAGCTTTATGGGAGTGCGTCAACAAAATTTGCGGAAGAAAAAGAGCGGACACAGAAATAGAAAAAATAACAGAAAACGGAATAGAATTAGTAGATAAATTTGATATTTCAAATAGCTTAAATAACTACTACAGTGACTTGGGACAGAATTTTGCAAATAAAATATCGCCACCCGATGGTTTTGAGGAACATTTAGATATATTGGAAAGCACTATGTATTTGTATAACACAACTGAAATCGAAATAAAATTCGTCATAAATTCACTAAAATCGAAAAAAGTGCCCGGATGGGATAACATCAGAGCTGAAACTATTAAGGAAATTAAGGATGAAATATTACAACCCCTAACTTGGTTGATTAATAAAAGTTTTAATGATGAATGCTTTCCAGACTGCCTAAAAATTGGGATTATTAAACCGCTACATAAAACAGGCGACAAAACGTTAACTCAAAACTATCGACCAATATCTCTATTGTCAATATTTTCAAAAATTTATGAAAAAGTCCTTAAGCTAAAAATAACAAAATTTCTGGATAAATTCCAGGTTTTAAGTGATAATCAATATGAATTTAGAAAAAAGAGGTCGACGGAAGATGCAATACATGCTTTAATCTCTAAACTATACAGTGCTTTAGATACAAAAACACCTGCCATATGCATCTTTGTCGACCTCTCCAAGGCTTTCGATACGGTATGTCATAAAAGATTACTACAAAAAATTAAATGTTATGGATTGCGAGGAAAGATATATAATATACTAGAAAGCTATCTAAAAAATAGAACACAGTATGTGAGTACTAATGGAGTCTTGAGTGATTCAAAAACAGTTACTTATGGCGTTCCACAAGGTACGGTGCTTGGACCTCTCCTATTTACCCTCTATGTAAATAGCCTGATGACACTTAACACAAATGGAGACATCATCAGTTTCGCAGATGATACTGTCATAACCTACATGTCAAAGGACTGGAATACATTGAAGATGGAGGTTGAGGGCGATTTTAAAACAGTTAGAGGATGGTTTCAACTTAATAAATTAACATTAAATATCGAGAAAACGAAATATTTACCATTTACCTCTTACTTGAATAATTTGCCAAATTTTGGGCCAATATATATAGATGATAACACCCAAATTCCCGAAGCATCCTCAATTAAGTACCTGGGTATTACCCTAGATAGGCATCTTAAATGGGACTTACAAGTCAAAACCATTACAAACAAACTTAGAGGGCTACTACATAAATTTAAATACTTGCGCGACTTTTTAAATAAAAAACAATTAACAACTTTATATTTGTCTCTGGTGCAATCACACCTTACTTATGGAATTATTGGGTGGGGTGGTGTAGCTGACTGTCACCTAAAGAATTTAAACACAATTCAAAAATGGATAATTAAGATTATATTCAAGAAACCAATAACTTATCCGAGCGATACATTATTTAGCGAGAGCAAATTTTTTGACATGAGACAGTTATATTGCCAAAACATTCTTGTAAATATTTTTAAAGGAAAAATTCAAATGTCTGTGCCTCAACATAATTACAGTACTAGAGGTAAATGTACATACCCTACAATGAGCTTTAAGACAGCCGGCCAACGCTGTACGAATTATTTTGCACCAAGACTATACAATATGCTACCTGATTGTGTTAAGAGTATTGATAGGCTTCCACGCTACAAGTCTTCCATAGAGAACTGGATAGCAATTAACAAAGACAATTCACAGGGAATAGACGCCCAGCGAGCTGAAACGGTAATGTACTTCAGGTTCCGTTCTTAAGAGCGCAGCACCTGCGGCTTGTAAACCTAATTTTACTATTATTTTAAATATTCCGCATCTCTCGACATGGTGCGATTTCGATTGCCATGAGGACGATACAGCGACGCCTTACGGTGTTGCCGATATATGTTGGACTTAGCAGAGCGGCGGTAATGAGTTCAAAAAGCGTAAAGGGCTGCCGCGTTCTCTTTGATAGACCGCTTCGCTTGTCGGTGTCTTAAATCTAGGGCTTTCTAATACCGCCTGTTTTTTAAGTAAACCTTGCCATGTTCAATTATTGAGGGGAAGGAGTATTACTATTTGGTAAATTTGGTTATTTCAAAGATATCCTTTTTGCAAGTGCATTGTGATTGAATTCTTCCTCTTACGTTCACCGATTTTAAAAACAATGTCTGGAAATGCATGTTGCTATTTCAATTGTGGGAAAAAAATGTTAAAATATGAGGAATTGCGTCAGCGCTGGATTCTTAATTGCGGTAAGAAAAAATTACACACAGTAAAAGTCTTTTTGTTTTTAAACTACTTTGCTCGTGTTGTTTTGCATTACCTTTTCTATAAAATTATTATTAAAAAATAGCAATATTAAATATAATTGCTTCACTAAGATGTAAACTCAAATTCCTTTTAGGATTTAGGGATGAAATAAAAACCGATTTTGCAAAACTCAATACTAAGCGGATGGTTAAAACCGCCTAAAAATATTTTCTTTTCTAAAATTTGCTCTGTGGTTTAAAAAGCAGTGAAACAAGTAAATTTTATTTTAATTTTCGGTGTGTAATAGCATTTTTAAATGCTATACCACAGTTTACTCCTACTACCACAGTATAAAACTGTAGTTTTTGATATACCTACATATTCGTTTTTAGGGTGCAAAGAACATGCTTTGTAATATCTGCCAATGTAAGGGGTTGAAACGAACCACCAAAAGTTATTACTTTTTGAAATGAAAACTTCTTTAGGAGCGTTTTGCGTTTTTCTGGGAGGGTTGAATGAGACCGAGCCGTCATGCTCGAATATGTAACCTCACGCGTCACGCTTGGATATATGCTCCTTCTACTGGCATGTTCCCGTATTGGTAGAGGGCCGAAATTTTCATGGAATGTAGCCGGGGTAAAAAAAAGATCCTGGACGTAAACGGGATCCCGTACTCCCCCCCCCCCGTTTGGCCAGGGGAGGGGGGAGAAGGAAAAACTTAAATAATTAATTTCGGGAGAACGGGAAGAGGTACGGGGTCGAAATTTTTATGGTAGGTGCGCCCCATGGGGGGTCACCTGAGACTATACGTGGGGACCGGGACTCTAATTTAAGGGGGGATTTTGGGGGAAAAGCCGTTTTTTGCCCGTATCTCTGCAACGAAGGCTCGGATCGAAATTATGACCAACGATGACCCCGCTGGTTGAAGTTTTTACTTTTATCGTGTGGTCTTGAGCACACAAATTTTTTTTTCTAAAGGAGTACTTTGAAACGGTAAAACATATACATTTTATTAGGGGCAAGACAAAATACGTGTTTTGTATGGTTCTACGAAGTTGAAACAACCTCGTAAAAATTTTCTATCAAAATAAGCGTTTTTTTATTTTCAAAAACATAAAAATGCGTTAATTTTATTATCGTTTTTAAATACTTGGTATTTATAGCAAAATTATGATAATAAGAGGTGATTTCTAGCTCTTACTACCGAACAAATAACGTATGGTGCCTTTACTAAATATCCTTAATTTTAACCTATAGAATGAACATCTTTTAATCTAAGTTGAATGTATTACCAACGACAATTTACACATTTACAGTTATCTGTCTTTGGTATTACGAAATTGTGTTACATTTTGTTTTTTATTATCAGATCGTTTATTTGTTGAGAAATTGTTGGGTGGCTCATTGTCCTAATGACAAGTTGAACTAGTCGCTCCTGCTATATTGCACTGTTCGCTAAAAAGGGCATAGTTACATGGTTCGCAACTGTAGATTTTTATGTTCATTATAACAAGGAATATTCCTGTTGATTAGCCACTAGTAATTTATTGGAAAACAAATATTAGGGAACAAACGTTTCTTGCCGCCAGTATGTCGTCATTACAAATAGCTATAATTTAGACTTTAGGTATCTCAGAAGTTTTAATGAATTATTGTTTTTGGCAATATTAAGCCGTCGTTCCTGGAAGCAAATTTAAATCTAATAAGTAACAAACTATATTTCTCATTTACATTTGTACCGTGCGTTCAATTTATCTTGATAATATTTTGATTCGTTGAATTTTTTTTTTGTTTTTAAAGATATCAAGGTAAACAAAAAAGCAAAATGAAGGGCTGGTAGCCAAGTTTTTTCTAAGTTACACATAAAACAAAACACTAACAATTTTCTCACATATAAGCCTATTCTATATTTTTTGAAATGGAACACCCTGTACATCTTTGGACTCTCTAGAGAAATCTAAACACATTTCGTGTATAATATCCTATACCTACCTTTAGGTGTTTACGAAATATTGTCAAATTAACCGGAACATTTAAACCTCCGGTTAAATTGAAAGTCACTGTCATTCGATAGCTTATGAAAACCTAAGATAGAAATGTGCAAACCGTTTTCTTTGATCTCGTGCGGTTTAGATTTTAAAGCCGGCCAAAATGCCCGACTTTCAACTGTTAATATTTCGTAAACAGCTAAAGATAGGTATAGGATTTTATACACGAAATGTGTTTAGATTTCTCTAGACAGTCCAAAAATGTAGTGATATACAGGGCGTTCGATTTAAAAAAATATAGAGTAGGCTTATATGTTGCTTATTGAACGCAAGGTACATATTCTTAGTCAAGTCTAAATAATTGCTATAACTATATTATAAACATAGAACTTGTCTAACTCTTGCAGAAATACATGTATTGATATATTAGTGCAACAATTTTTTTTGGTGTCACGTTTAGGGAATTTTGTAACAAACTGCCCTTTTCAAAACACTTTTTTATTCAATGGAAATTTTTTCTAAAGAACAAAGCATTTTATGTAATAATCTTTTTCTACCCCCCTTACATAAACTGTACAATAATTCACTATTATCTTAAATACAAAATGTCACTTTATAAAAAGTGTGAAAAACGAAACAAGATCGTTAAAAACTGGCCCATTAGCGTGTCGTTATATCACAATTTGTCACTACCAAAAAGTAGCTTTTCACCAGTTGACCACCCTAACAAATTGGTTCTTCCGATAAGTATGTTAATAAATATACAAGGTGTTCATTTGAAAACTTCCCGCCACGGATTTATCGAAAAGCAGTGATTAAAAAAAAGCGCCGAGGCACGTCAAAAGATTTGTCAAGAGGGACAACGTTTTAACCAAAAACTACTTCACCCCCTTTCACCCTCTGCCCACCAACTGTTTTTGAAATATTGACAGTTGAAAATCGACCATTTACCAAGTTTGACAGCCTGTAGTCTAAACAGCTAAAGATAGAGCAAAATGGTTTGCACTTTGCTGTCTTCGTTTTTCATAAGCTATCGTTTGACACTAAATTTTTATTTAACCAGAGGTTAAGAAATTTCGGTTAAATTTAACCTCTGGTTAAATCTAAAATTAGTGTCAAATAATAGCTTATGAAAAACGAAGATAAGAAAGTGCAAACCATTTTGCTCTATCGTTAGGCGTTTAGGCTCTACAGGCTGTCAAACTTGGTAACAGGTCGATTTTCAACTGTCAATATTTCAATAACAGCTGGAGATAGGTATAGGACATTATACACGAAATATAAAGGGAGTTGAAAGACCTTTAAAATGATGTATCATTCGACCCCCTTTCCATTTAAAATTTTTACGGGGCTGACCCTGGGGGCAGAGGGTGAAGTAGTTTTTGGTTAAAAAGTGGTCCCCCTTGACAAATATTTTGACGTGTCTCGGCTTTTTTTTTTAATCACTGCTTTTCGATAAATCCGTGGTGGGAAGTTTTCAAATGAACACCCTGTATAGGTAATTTGCACCTAAAGTAGAAATTATCTTGATTTAGAATTAAGTTATAAATATTTTAGTTAAGTTAATGTTAATATCTAACATTTTTTATGTGCATTGATCTGCACAAATTGCAAAATTTGTTAAAGGTAATGATATACATTTCCTAAATGTCCGGATTTTTTTATCGAAAATCTGGGTTTTTTGTCTTAGTTGTTCTGCTTTTGTGCAAAGACATCTGGTCGCCCTAGTTTAAAGAAAAACTGACGGATCCAGCCTGAGACCAATTTGAAATTTCTTATGCACTTTCACATGCATAGTATGTATTTCATATGCACGTAGATAAAAAAATATTGATAAAATTTAATGTTCCGGGATATCGATTATGATTTCATTTAAGACATTACAAGGATTACTTTAACTGTAATCAGCTGTAATACTTTACTTATCGTTTCAAAGCATATTATGCTTTTCTTTTAAATATATAGTTTTATTATAATACATTTAGATTTGGTTATTTCCGGGACTTAATACAAGCGATTAAGTTTATAATATTCACGGCAAAAATGACAATTGAAAAATTATTTTGCCTTACTTCTCTCACCGCGAAATAGGAGAATTCCTTGCTGTACGTTACATTAATATATTTTATTTACAACCATGTAATAATAGGCGCATAATACTTATGAGAGTAAGAGCTGTGCAATGCTGTGCATAATACAACCAGTGTAATTATAATAAAACAACAAGTAAAATTATGAAGTCGAAATAGCCACTAGATCCACAAATATATTCTAATAACCAAAATCGAGATAGCAGATTGTGATTTATATAATCAAATACAATTCTTTGATATAATTAAGCTGTTCTATCTTCATTCTATACATTATTGTTTAACTAGAAAATATTTATTGCACGTTATTATTGGCGATTTGATTTCTATGGTAAATTTAAATGTTTGGTTATGTCAAAGACAATTTAATTATATTTTAATCATTCATTACTTAGTTTAGAGCATGCTGTTTTTGTTATCAAAATATATTAACTATTATTCATTTATAGGTGTTTTAATGCTTTTTAATTTGCTAATACCATTTGTAGAAGATATGTTCTATTAACATTAACATCAAAATAAGTTGAGTTATTGAAAATCATGGCTACAATTCAGTATATCCATTATTTGTTAATCCGTTCCTGTGCTCGACCTAAGATCTCCTTTTATTTAGGACACCTTTTATATATGACCAAATATCTAAATTATTTAAGATAAAATAACCGAGTTATGGAAGTAATGTTAAAAACCAGCAAACACGGTCACTATAATTATTTATTATTTTAAATGAACCCAAATGTCTTAATGTTATGTTTCATTGGTTTCATCAAAGACAATTTACAATAATTGTCTTTCGTTTCATTAATGCTTAATAGAAAATAGGCACAACGGCAACCTCAGCTGGCGATCTATGACCGATATCCAAAGCAGATTTCTATAATCGCGCCATCTGTGAATCAGTAGATGCAGAACGTGGCCGATATTTACCGTGGAGGCTCGCTTTTTGAAGCGAGCCTCCATTCGATGTCCCATTTTAAAAGCATTGCGTCGCCCGTCTAAACTGTGGATTGTCTTTGCAATTAACAACAGATATATTTTTAATGATCTAATTGATTTAAGGTATTTAAAATAACTTTAAATAAAAAAGAAAAAACACACACACAACACGATTATGATTTTCACTCCAGGTTATGTATATAATTCACGATTATGTCTCTAACACCTGATAAACTCAACCCAACTATGTACTTTCATGGTTAAGATATATGTTCGCTTTGTTTTACTTTTTATTGCTGTATTACTGTGTCATATTTGTTTATATATTATATATTATTAAATGTGTTGATATTTTAAGCAACAACATGCACACACTCATCTATCTATCTCGCACACAGGCATGCGTTATGCCTCAGCGAGTTATCAATGTTTATTCTTCTTTCTTTTTCCTTTTCTTGTATTAATATTTGGTTGTATATTTTACTTGAATAAACATTATTATTATTATTATTATTATTATTATATATATTATTATAATCAAATTTAGGTTTAAATAAACAAACTAACACGATCTCTCACGCGTATGACGTCATGAATGTGACAAATGTAGCAAGCCCTTTTTCACGATTTAAGGCCCTATACTAGGAAAACAGAAACATTTTTAAAGTTAAAATGCATTTTTAGATTGTCAGACATGCAGAATTGATTGGTTAAAGCAAAAGTTCCGATATCATAATAATAAAAAAATTTCCCATATGTGGTCAATATTCTGGCGGACACTGTATAACATTAGTTGGATCTAAAAAAGATTTAACTATAACATTGTATCTGCCAGTTTTCAGATTTAATTGAATTTCGTGCTCATTCGATTTTAGAATATGCAATAATTTAGGAAATAAGTGTGCTGGAATGTGCATTAAACAACATTTATACATACCTTTCAGGATCGCGGGGTAATTTAAATAATGATTTTTCGCCACCACTTCTAGTAGAACAATTCAAATAAAGGCACTTATAACCAGGCATTTTTAACAAAAATAAAATAAAGTTTAATTATTTTTCGTAACGCTCTCGGACTAAATCAAAAGACTCCCGTGGCTCGCGCTTAGAATCACACTAGAGCTTGCCCTGACTATTTCTTGGGACGGCTGGCCATCCCAAAGAGGCGGAGCTTTAAACGAATTCTTGTTTCATGTGGAAGTCCAGAATTACTGCTGTGCACAGATGAAACCTTACAAGGTTTTATCTGTGCACAGCAGTAATTCTGGGGTTCAGCAGGGGTCAGTGATTGGTCCCTTATTGTTTCTTGTATATATAAATGACCTAGCTTTCATCAGCATTAATGGATCCATTACATTGTTTGCTGATGATACCACAATGTTGTGGCTAGGAACAAATAACACTATTTTAGAAAAGACAATTCATAAGGATATAAGCATTATTAAAGGGTGGTGTGATGCAAACAAGCTTACATTTAATATCAGTAAGACTAACCTGATTATATTTCGTGGGGCTATTTCAAGCCCTTCATTGAATGGGGAACAAATTTTAAATAAAGACTGTAGCAAATTTTTGGGTGTTTGTATTGATTCTGCCCTAAAGTATGATTTACATATTGCAACATTAAAAAAAAATTGGCCTCTGCCAGTTATGCTGTTAGATTGGTTCGCAACGAACTAGACTCAAAATCAGCAAAAAATTTTTATTTTGCATTAGTTGAATCACGTCTAAGGTATGGAATCCAATTTTGGGGGTTTGCTAGCCTCTATCTCTTGCAGTCAGTTTTCGTATTGCAGGAGCGGGTTGTAAGATTTTTGTGTGGGACAAGTTTTGTTGACCATTGTAAGCCACTTTTTATTAGGGAACGGATACACGGGACACTGACTTGTCTTTTTATATTATTGACTTCTCAGTTGGTTCGTAGGAAGTACAAGGGATCCAATGAATCCCATACCAATGTACATAGGACAAGATTTAATTGTAATAATTTAAGTCTGTGCATCCCCAAGAGCACTCTTGCGAAACATTCAATAATTTATGAGGGGATCAAAATATACAATCACTTGCCTTTAGAATTTAAAAATGTTACTAGTGATAAGCAGTTCAGTAGACTTGTTAAGAAACAGTGGTTAGGTGACAGTTGGTTAAGTTTCAAGGAACAACAAAGTGCAAATTTATGGTAATATACAAGCCTTTAATTATAAGACGTCGTGTTTCCTGGTATATTTTTCTACAAGAACACTGTCCAATCCATGGAACATCGTTAAATCCACCGATTACATCGATTTTGAACTAGTTAAACCTGAAGCAATATTTACTATTTTCCCGCCATTCGCCGTAACTGACAGTACTGACACTTGCCACTTGTGTCTTTGAGGTTAACTTGATTACTTTTTCTCTTTTTCTCTTTTTCTCGGCCCGGTCCGCTGGCCTGACCTTTGGAGAGGGGCAGAGTTTTGTGTGGCTCCGGCGTTGCCGCCTTGCTTGGCTTTTCTTGCCGAACTGAGTAGGCGGAAGGGCCGAGTTGGTTGGCTGTGCCGATGTTGCGTTGAATTACGCTCTTGAGGGACTCTTGTTTTGATCGCGTACCGAACAAGACCAGCTTGTATCACTGGTGCTTGGTACTGCGGTTTTTATACGTTTAATATACACCTTCATTGGCTTGCTTTTTACCACTAGCGTAATCAGTAAAGGCCGCATATAGCTAAATAGCAGTAATTTCCTAGTCTCCGGGGACGGAACCCCGGCATTTGCCGTTGCCATGGGCGATCATACTGAAGATGAGGATACAATCTCTAACATATCTATGGAGTCAAATCCCGACAAGAGAGCTTCCGAGTCTACATTACGAAAGCTCAAAAGACGCTCCCTGAACTTCAAAGAAGTCTGTGTGCAGTGTCGCCTCGATAGCGAGAGCCTGAAATACGTAAGTGAGCTTAGCGTAAACGATTTTAATAGAACTGTGGCAAAAGTCCGTCAACACCACCGGGATATCCACCCCGCTGGTATTAAGAGACAAATTTCCTCAAAGATAGACACTGGAAAAAAAAAAGCTAGCCCGACCAGTATCCAAGGCGGCGATGCTACAAAAAAAGCAAAGGCACCGAAAGGCAAAAAACGGTTGAAACTTCAACTGCAACTAAAGAAACATCTGACATCGACAAACATGAAAGCGGTCACACACTCATGGCTCCGCCGCCACCTCCTTCTGATAGCCTGATACCAACGAGCGAGAAAGACCCCTTCAAAACGCCGTTTCGACAGCTACCCTTCAAACGAAACTTCAAGGTAGTAACCCTTGATATGGGCCAACCCCCGGTAGCCACAAAAAATGCGTTCCAACCCCTGACGGACCTTGGCACTGAAGATGAGGATACTATCAGTGTGGCATCCGCGGGCATTAAGCGGAAGCAAAACGTTAAACAGCAAGGGAAGGCACCCCCTAAGCAAAAAGCGACGCAACTGCCCCCGGTAGTAATAAAGGGCAGGCCAGCATATCACCGGCAATTGCGCGAAGACTTAAAAGCCTTAAGAATTACAAAATACCAGCTGAAGTATACGAAAAACTCAGTAATCGTATACTGCAGCATGGCAAACGATTTGCACACCTTGAAACGGGCCTTAGAGCAGGAGAAAACTGAGTTTCACACATACGCCGAGACTCAGGAGAAAACTCGAGCATTTGTCCTCCGAGGCCTCGACGGCGACATAAAGCCTCAGGAAGTCATCGAAGCCATGAGCGATGAATACAACATAACTCCTAAAAATGTCTACGTTATGAACAAGACGCGAATGCCAATGTTCCTCGTTATCCTGGGCACAAATTACACCGTGCGTAAACTAAACCAGGATGCTCGAACATTAATGTGCGTAAGAGTGCACTGGGAAGCACGACGATCCGGAAAGCCGGTACTGCAGTGCAAGCGATGTCAGCAATTTGGGCACGCTAAGACGTATTGCAGCCGACAAGTTGCGTGCAGCAAATGTGCAGGCAGGCACGAAATTATCCACTGTAGCAACGATTTTCACAAATGCGTGAACTGCGGGGGCCCTCACCGAGCAATCGATGAGACATGCCCTGTGTACATATACAAACTAAATATGATATAAACTACTGTAAATAAGCCTAAGCAAACCTACCGGCCTGCGCCTCTCCCGACAAACCCCGCCTGGAAGAATCAAGAAGCACCCGCAAGATCTGCAGACGGCCCACGGGGCCAAGACATAAACAATTGCCAACGTGAAGAAGAATTCGACCCGCAGTTTCCCCCAATGCGCGGCAATCGCAACCATGAGCAGGCACCGAGGAAGCAACCACCACAAAATGTAAATCAGGTTAGTGGAACTGCTCGCGCAAACCCTAATGTAAATAACGCTAATCCAAATGTAAATATTTTATCAGTTATGTCTAACTTAAACAATGTTGTTTCGAGAATCAACAACCTCGTAAACTTAGAGCAACTTTTTCAAGCCCTCGAGCATTATTCCACAATGTTGGAAGCATGCCGAGGAGATAAAGCGGAGATTATTCAGGCGTCAATCCGCTTTTTCTCTCACGAGTACGCAAGATTAAATGTATAAATGTTACTTGTCGCATCTTGGAATTGTAATGGTATTAGGTTCAAACTGGGCCAATTTCGTAACTTTATGTATTCATCCAATTTTCAGATCGTTTTCCTCGATGAAACGAATTTAGTTCCTAACTTTACTTTTAAGATTAGAAACTATAATATCGAGCGTTTTGATAGGCCTGATCGAAACGGGGGAGGCGTGGCTTGTCTCATACATAGGTCGCTCCGTTATAAAAGGATTCAATAGAACACGTCTGTGTCGAGACGGAGAGTGGCCTACGTATTTGTGGCGGCTATGCGCCCCGCGTCTGCGCCTCACGGAAAATGATCTCTTTGCATTATTACCGCAGAACAGAGTATCCCTGTTGATAGGGGATTTAAACGCCACGCACGCCGAATGGGGCGGCGTAACTAACTCCAGGGGTAGATTATTCAAGAGGATAATCGAAAATGATCTGGAAATGTCCTATCACCGAACGCCAAATCCCACCTTTCTTCGTAGTCCCTCGTTCCTGGACGTTGCTATTATTAGGGGAGCGATACAAACTACACAATTACAGGAGCTTAACGACCTAAACTCGGACCACCTTCCAATCAGGATTGGCCTGTACTGCAGGGTCCCTGTGGAAAATGACACCGTCATTTCGTACAGGAATACTGATTGGAGGGAGTTCCGAGCTAGGCTCAACGAGTTAACTGTCGTCCCTGAACAAATAGCGACTGTCCAGGAGCTTGAAAACGATGTAGATCAACTAACTTTGAATATCCAGCGCATCCGCGATGCCATGTGTCCTAGAGTCACTCTGCACCCTAGAACAGAATCCCTTCCCGAACCTATCCTCGATCTCATCACCTATAGAAATCGCTTTCGACGAAGATGGCAGAGAACCCGGACTAGACAGGGCACCGCTCAAATCAACGCACTGACGGAGGAAATAAGGATGAAAATCCGGGAACACCGTAACAATGCGTGGATGGCTTACATAAATACCATCAACAGGTAGGACGGCTCATTGTGGAAGTTGGCCAAGCGAGTCCGCGGAGGCATGACGCAAATTCCTGCAATTAAGCATCGCGACCTTGACATAACTGATGAGCAGGGAAACGCGGAGGCCTTCGCGGATTACTTGGAAGGCGTCTACAGTGAGGCGCCCGACACCCTGCCCGAGCAGGAACGCATTAGCGCGGCCGTAAATATCTTTAAACAACGGAAATATCCTATCCCCCCGTCAGTGTTTAACAAGATGAGAATAACGCCAGCGGAAATCCGCAAAATACTCAGTCATCTTCCAAGAAATAAAGCTCCCGGCCCAGACAACATTCCGAATATAGTCCTGAAAAACTTACCCAAGAAAACACTTATCCAGCTAATGCATATAGTTAACGCGGTAATCCGACTGCAACATTTCCCTCGATCCTGGAAGGTAGCGTGCGTCATTCATTTCCCTAAACCAGGAAAAGACCCAACCCTGCCATCCTCTTACCGCCCTATATCCCTGTTGAGCACCCTCGGGAAGGTAGCTGCAAGGCTTATCTTGTCGAGGGTTAACAGGATAGTAGAAGAGCTCAATATACTTCCGAACGAGCAATTTGGCTTTCGCGGGCAACTGACATCTACAGGGGTTTTACTAACAAACATTCGACAGCACTTTTGCTGCTCGACATCGAAAAGGCATTCGACAGGGTGTGGCACGATTAGCTGCTGTACAAACTGTTAACAAAGTACAGCATGCCACTGTACTGGGTAGCGCTCATCGGGTCATACCTTGCCGGTCGCTCTTTTGTCACTCGAATTGGCCACCACAACTCGCGCAGTAGAAGATTGCTTGCGGGGGTGCCACAAGGTACAGTAATGTCGCCGCTACTCTTCAATCTTTTTATAGCAGATATTCCGTCTTGTCCTAATACCCAGAAAGTCCTTTTTGCCCCGACGACACGGCAATCTATTCCCTCGATCCTAAAGCGGAAGTGGCAAAATCTAACTTGGTCGAACACTTGAGTGTACTTATGCCCTATTACGAGAGATGGAAGGTCACCTTAAATGCAGCTAAGACTGAACTCATCGTGATAACACGTAAGAGGAAGAACGTCGACGTCACTCCTCTTGTAATAGGGGATAATGCAATACTACCAAAGACCTGTTAATTGTTAATTTCGAGTAAATTTTATTAGATGTAATTTTATAATTGTGCTATATTGATTCTTTTATTTCCAACTATTTTATCATACTTGTTTTATTTTTTAAATTATATTTAGTGACCCATGTAAATTTAATGGGTTTGTCTTGATTTATTGTTTTTTATTGATTTTCTCTGTCTGTTTTTATAATATTAGTTTGTCATGTTAGTTCCTTTGTGTTTTTATTGATTTTTCTTCCAGCTTTGTAAATGAGGGTAATATTTACTCTTTGTACAATAAGGCATTTTTTTATTTGAATTTGAATACTGTTTTTGGTGCCAGCCACTGGGGGCAGCACCTCTCCACAGGCCACGTTGAACGACTATTTCTTATAAAGACAATGCTAATATGAAGAACTTTGCAGATGATGGGAAACTATACAAATCCGTTAGAGCATGTAGGGCAGCTAAGGGCTGACCTGAGGACGGTTGAGAAATGGTCTTCAGACTGGGGAATGAAGTTGAATGAATCCAAATGTACAGTCTTGAGAATTGGTCCAAACAATCCAAATGAAAAATATAAAGTGAACAATCAGATATTGACAACTGTAACAAAACAAAACGATCTGGGAGTCATGATAACCTCAGACTTAAGATGGGAAAACCACATTCTGAAGATTGCCAAAAAAGCCAATTCATTTGTATACTTCATTAAACAAGCATTTAAAGACCACTCAATAGAAATGATAGACAAACTATACAAAAGCTATATTGGACCAAAGCTTGAGTATGCTTTCTCAATTTGGAATCCATATTATGTCAAAGACATAGAGATTTTAGAAAAAATACAAAGAAGAGTTACAAAAATATCACCAGAGTTACGAGACCTTCCATACACAGAAAGATTGATAAGACTAAAACTAACAACTTTGTGGGAGAGAAGACATAGAGGAGACTTAATTGAAACATATAAAATCACTAGTGACTGCTATAATTGCGACATCAGAAAGATCAAAATGTTAACACATTCAAGAATAGACTAGACAGGGAACTCAAGAATAATGCAGTTAGAATGATACACTACAGTGCATAAACAGTTATACCTGCACAAACACAAAAAAAAACATACTTAAATGCAGCAATAGCTTCATCGGTTTTTTATCGCCTGCTATTGGACAAATTACAGGATTATTGTGACTTAAGGAATTAGACTTCTTCCTCTGGCACAATCACTAATTCACCTGAAAACCTAAACAATTACTTTGTAAATGTGGCTTTGAGAACTTAAAGAATTGCTTTCTGCATGTTATAACCTATCAATTATCAATTTTTCAAATTTGTTTCCTCTGGTCTTAGCGGACGTAACAAACCTCATGTGTAAAATGCATTATACTTGTATATCACAATGTCAAATTTCTTACTTGGATTCTGAGATGTCCTCTTCATCTTCATCACTTTTAATATCAACTTCCTCATGACTTAGAATATCCGTTTGAAGCAAATAGTCGTCATTGCACTTTTCCTCCTTGGATATTCTAAATATAATAAAAATTAATTTAACTTTAATAGTATCGATGTATGTGTATGATATTCTAGTTTTGTTTTTGTGGACAATTTAAAATTCTATAAATTTTTCAAATAACACACCACAGTGCACTTATATCAAGAAAAAGAAAACAAAAAAAGCATGAATAAGACTCAATGTACAATATCTAATTTTATCCAAATTACAAAAAATTGGATAATACACAAAATGAAGATTAATTTAATTTGTAAACAATTTATGATTGAGGGATGGCTTTTCACATGGTCATAACAATTATTAAAATCATAGTTACTTACATATCCAGTTCAGTTTTAATATTCTTGTTTTCTCTATTGATGGACTGTTCATTTAACCCACTGCCAGCTTGAGTTGAAGATGATCTAGAAATATTACATACACTCCTTAAACATGTTTTAGATATGGTACACATAATAAAGAAAATTCACTGAACCTTTAATCATAAATAAATAGGTACTTAGTAAATTATTTTACTGTGAAACAATAATAGTTATGATTGTTACACTGATCAAAATATGCTTTACCTGTCATCTAAATCATCCCTTGTTCTTGTTCCATTTTCAAACGTTACATTTTCATATTTGATAGAATGTTTTTTTAATAAAAAAATTACTTCTGTTTTAGGGTCTCTACAAAATATATTCTAATCAGTACATATTGCTTTAACTTATAAACACAAGTTGTTAATAAGCCTCAAAGGCTTTATTTATATGAATGACAATTTGAAAAATCATTCTGTTGAATTAAATTAAAGGCTCTCTCTCTAGGATGTTATGCTACAAGGATTGTTAGTTCCCATTACCTGCTATGGTTTGACTCTAGGTCAGAATTTTAAAATTATAGTTAGATTTATGAATTAGTGCTAATGCATATTTCCTTTTACTGCCAACTGGATTAGAATAATAGCATTTATCTTTTAATAATCATATTTTCTTTTTAAACAGCTTTATCAATGTGAGAAAATTATATTTGATTGATCCTACCTACTCTGTGGAGTATCCTTTTGATATCTCTCTAGCAATATCTTTTAAATTCTGTATTTCTATCACAAGAAAGTTCAGTAATTCATGTAACAAATAAAACATTTTCAGTTTGAGTTAGAAAAACCGCAGGCTGTTACTTTTAAAGAAAAAAATATTGATCCTTTCTTGCATCTATTTTAGGAAGTTTATAATTAATATACCAAAAATATGTACAACCAGATTCAAGATGCCTAAGTATGAAAGTAAAATTATAATAATAAGTACTGTATAACCAATCATCTACTTGTGGCCTATGGAGCTAAATGCTAAACTAAGTATTAAAGGATCATCTATATGAATTCTGTGGTCATGATTATGATATATAGGCGTCTCCGACTTTGCAAATTTTCATTTGTTCACTAGAAAGGGAGAGTAAAATGTGAAAATAATTACATACAAACTTACATTTGTAGCCGATGCGGAGGTCTTGGCGCGAGGTTGCCAAATGTTGCACATTTGTTCATTTCTCATTGGGAAGAACACAAAGTGATTACTTATTGTATCTAATAATATTGAATAAAATAATTCACTTCTTCTCAGAGTGAGCAAAGCAAGCAGAGGGCAAAGCATGAAGTGAATATTTGATGAATACATATACAAATGAATAGTATTCATTCTTCTGAATGAAAGAAAAACAGATGCTCATTGTGAACTATTTTTAGCAATAAATTTTGCTACCTTCTTAGAAGATGAAATTAAACATCTTAAGAATTAATCTGGCCACAATGCATCGAAATTGAAAAATTGACATCTTGGCTATTTTGACAATAAGGATATTACAAAGTCAAATTTCATCTTATTTAATGAGCCAGTCACTTTGAATTAGAACTGAAGCAAAGCAAAGGTCTCTCATTCTACGTTAACATCTCCTAAGTAGCTAATATTATCAACTTTGAACTGATTTTTAGGTGAGTTTTGTTTATATTTCTAACACTACTGTCAAGTGATGCTGGAAATCTGTGTTAAAACTTGAACTCTGGGGGTATTTTTTTTCAACTCAAATGTGCAGATCTTCCTGTTATTTTGGCTTAAACCATTCTATAAAAACACCACCTTTCTAGTGACAAAACAGAAAATTTACAAAATTGAAGATACATATGTCACAAAGAAGTCCCAAATTCTGAAAAATATATTCCTAGGTTTCACATTGCAAAATATGCATTATTTGCTTACATTACTTAGGAAAAAATAATACTATAATTATAATGAACACCACGTTGCCCTTGATCATCCGCAGTGGCACATTTTTCTGCATTTAAGCCAGTAAATGAAAGATATGGTAATTAATGGATATAACCCCATCATAAAAATTCGTAAATTTTTACATTTCTAGGGATTCTAGTGTACTTAAGAAGTAAATTTGAGCGGAAAAAATATTTTATGTATCTTTTTTACAATTTGGATTAATTATTATAATGGTGCTTTATCCAAATAATTATCTCGGAGTAATAACTGGCTATAGCCCCATTATAGAAATTCACGATTTTTTACATTTCTAAAAATGCTATTGCATTAAAGTAAATTTGAAAAAAATAAACTGGTGGAAACAAAAGTTTTTGCATATTTTTTATAATTTTGGTTAATTTGTTTAAAATCCAATGAAACTACTTACTAAAAGAAAATCGCGTTGGTTAGCTTGAGTTAGTGTTACTTTTAGCTCGTGCTGGTTGGCTTGGTTAGTTTCATCTAATAAGTGAGAGACATGCACAAATTTCTATGATGTGACTATATCCAAATGTTACCGTAATAAACCACATACGAAGCATGAAATGACCAAATACTTAGCTTTTCTAGAAGACAATAATTGGCATACTTACTGAACAAGATACTGATCATTTTCTTCTTTAATCCAAGATACATTAAGATGATCAATGTCCGAATCATTCTCTTGTTTAACTGTATGTGGCAACCTTTCCAGAAGAACAATTAACTTTGGTAGTGGCTTACCCATATTATTTGCCAAATTGCTAGACATAATGTGTCCCACTGGAGAAAATATCTAGTTCCCTTTATTTGGTCGAAATATTTAAGTTAGTTACACACGAGCCACTTTCTTGGACAAGGAATTTTACCAGTTTGTCTAGAGGTTCTCCTTAACCTGGTGGTTAGGTAGGACCTTTCTCCTTCCACAACATCCAAATCTTACCATTAAAAAAATATATAATTGAGTTGCGGTTTTAAGCTGCGTCACAGACAATAAAATCGTAAATTAATGTTTTTTTTTCTTTAATTTATGCAATAAAATAAACTACAAAACTACTCTAACCTCTAACTCTACACAACAAAATAAAGGGATGCAAACGATAGTCGTAAGTCGATACTTCGGTACTTCAAACAGTTCAAACACAAGTATCGATACTTTTCTTTGACAAGTCAAAGATACTTTTGCTATAATATCAGACAACAATTATTGTTGTATGTTGGTTTGCAGCAAATATTTAATATTAAATATATGGTTTGCAGAGAATATCCAGTATTTTTGGTATCGATACGTTTATAACGATTCCTAATAGGTATCGATACTAGTGCAGTATCGATCTCAATTCATTACTTTACTACTACCGCTATCAATTAGAGCTAGATCTAGCACGGTAACTAATCAGCAATATTATTCACTTCACGCATGACCCTCCGCTCGCTTTGGGGCTCAAAGAACAGGAACTAACCAAAACTAACCCAAGACATACCCAAAATAAAGAAAAAATACTCTTTACAAACAACCTTAATTTTTTTCTTAAAAAAACGACATGAATTGAACTCAGGGCCACCATAGGTCTGTTCTAGCAGCGATTTCAAACGGTTTCAAACCGTCCGGAGTTTGCGCATAACGATATAAGCGTTGCTTATATGGCTATGCGCAAACTCCGTACGGTTTGGAACCGTTTGAAATCGCTGCTAGAACAAACCTCATATCTCAGGTTCACCGTCTAACCACTGAACCACCAGAGCGGTTCCAGACAATTCATTGCACGGTGCAATGATTGCACCGCAAATACCTAAGACTAGACATCGGTAAACCGGCGGCTGATTAGTTACCGTGCAAGATCTAGTTCTAAGTATTGAAATGCATGTCATTTCAATGATTATGTTCTAATTAAGGAGGGCTAGAAGTAAGGACAACAATCGACAATGGCCGAAATTCGGATTTCTGGTCATACTTTTGTAATAGTTCACAAGTTTGTCATAGCTGGCGCTGCGATCGCATGCGATAGGTTTTTAACACGGTGTCTTATGGAGAATACGTGAGATTTTCGCGTTTTTTGTTAAAAAACTTGGTGTTTATTGTGTTTTATTACGTTTATGTGATTGACTATGAGTTTGGACAAAGTTAATCTACCAAATGAAACACTTTGTATTCCATGCAAAATTTAATCCAAAAGGACTTCTTATAAAAGCATAACAAAGCGCTTTCGGCATAAGCCATCATCAGTGTTACTTGTCATTGGACCTGAAGAACAGAGCTAGCTTTTTAAAGATTATGTTGCCTTTTAAAACGTGACTTTTGACTTTTTGATTGTGATGTGACCATTGTTTGTTGGTGTTGTTTGTTTACTCTTCGTCGATATGTTCTTCAGGTCCAATGACAAGTAACACTGATGATGGCTTAGGCCGAAAGCGCTCTGTTATGCTTTTATAAGAAGTCTTTTTGGATTAAATTTTGCATGGAATACAAAGTGTTTCATTTGGTATGATTCATACATGCACACAGCCACTACTCTTCACTTAAAGTTAATCTAAGCAGAAGTTACGCGCTACTTTGCATCATGAAATAAAAGACGTCATTTTGAGAATACAGCTGATTGTTTTTATTTCATATCAAGAAAATTATGATAAATTTTGTATCATATTCATCAATATCCTCTCTCTGTATGCTTGTGAATAATACAGTAATGATTTCTAATTGTTCTCAAATATTAATTATTAAGAATAAAATGTTTTGCTCAATGCAAATGCAAATAGTCTTATAGGTTAGAGGGTAACCTAAAATAAAACTGCACATAAACATTTTACCCTAATTTCTTGTTCAAAAAATAAATGATGAAAAATAATGTGAATATCATATTTTATTAATTTTGTACACAAACGCCCAAAAAATTGTCTATAGAACTAAACTCGTTATATTAAGCAAAATTATTAACAGATTCTAAAAAGTATGGAAAAACATCTGATGAAAAAAATTAACTACCGGTACTTTAAGTTACAGCCTCTAAAATTGAAATGGTAACGAGCGAATTGAGCAAAATCGCTAACGATTTATGATGCTTACAATTTTTGCAGATCTTGGTTGCCCATTTCAAACAGGAAGGCTTGACACATCCACAAATGAAATGTCTTTCTTTTAATTTGCCGTCACCGAGACCGCACTACGATAGTTAAGGTACAGCTTTTACACTAAAGCTGTGGCTAGGGGTTAAATAACATCAAATAATACGCTTCCAATAAAGAAAAAGTGAAAAATATCCCTATGTTCATAAGAAACCATGTATTTTTCCTATCGCATAAGACACGGACGCCCTCTGGCGGTGAGATCTTAAGCTCATTTACCGTCGACAAACCATGACCAAAATAATAACAATGCGTTTGATCGCCTTCCCTCTAGCCCTCTTTAGTTCTAATTAAAGTTGTATTTAATCCCGGAATCCCCACTTATTGATGTGTAAACATCTTACGCGAAGGTATGAGAGTAAATCTCGGCAAATGGGACGAAAATAAAAAGACGGAAATGTGTAAACCGATTGTCACATTATAAGCCGTCGCACTGAGGAGCAAGCTAATCCAGGACCGCCGTGAAGGATTTTTATACAATTTTGCCATTTAAAATCGGTTTCAAACGGATTTTAGACGATAAAAACAGTCATGGTCATCTTCTATAATTTACAAAGTTTGTTTTTTTAATAGACGGTTGAATTTAAAATTAATTTTCGCTTCAAAATCCACGACAAATTCGTCTGAAGCAACGGCTATCGTCCTAAAAAGATTCGACTTTTCTGATTTTTATACAATTTTGCCATTTAAAATCGTTTTTAAGCGGATTTTAGACGACAAAAACATAATATTATTGTGAATTAAACGAACTGTTAAAAGTATTATTCAGATGCCAAGACGTTTAAAACAATATTGAGTCATAGCCCCCTTCTAAAATTTCCAAAATTTACTTATTGACTTTCCCAAATCAAAGGATGTCGGCCCATGATGAGTAGTTGGTAAAGCTCTGTAGATTTTCGTGTTGAATTTGTGCAGTGAATTAATCCACTCCGAAGCAGCCAGTAAGTATCATTAAAGAATCCTAACTAATATCATAAATGCTAATGTGTTTGTTTGTTTCTTGCGCTTTCACGCATAAACTGTTCCGATCATCATGAAATTTTGTACAGATATTTTCAAGAGTATAGTAAAGAACATACGACACTTTTAGCTTTTTCCCGCGGCTTCGCTCGCCTTGATTTTTACGGTTATTTTTAATCCCATTTTTTAATTCCTTGAGGTTATATTTGTTAAAAGTTTTTTTCCTTGATTTTGGGCATGCCTTGGGTTAGTATTAGTTAGTTTTTGTTCGTTGCGTCCTTGTAGCAAGCGAAGCGACCGGAGGGCTATGCGTGAAGTGTAATATTAGACATTCTAATGTAAACGTTACAAATGTAACGCACGTCAGGCGGTATCTGTGACGGGAATGTGTTTTGTAACCGTTAGTGTGAAACGAGTTCTTTCTAACGCCAGGCAACCAATTCCAAATAAGTGGTTGCCTATATTCAGGTGTCATGACGCCGTAGGTGGCATTAGATTTTCATATCGATGATCTGGATATAGGATATGTTTACACATCAGTGTCTGGAGTACCAGCTCAATTTTTTTATATAGGAAACCGGCTGTGCTGTTTGTGAGCTGTTTTGTAACACAAAATAAAATAGCTAAACACGATTTTCCCGAAGGTTATGAATTAACTACTTATTTAGATTTAACTAATCCTGTCACGCGCTTTGAATTTGCGAATCTGTATCCCAACCCATCAAAAAATGCCTTGAAATACATGTGTGTAACAGCAGTATCTGTACCATCCGAAAGGCTTTTTTCCGATACTCTAACACACAAGGGTCTACAGTCACCGGAATATATTAGCACGGCATACAATAATATTTTGCCGTAATATTGACGTTGCCCATCCCACATCAGGGGACTTCAGTTGCGCGGGTAACACATTGTTGGCAATAATGTTAGACTTCACCTTTGACAAGGGAAGGACGTGGACAGATAATCTCGGTTTACGGCAGCGCGCAGTACGTGTTATCAAAAATCAAACGGACGCCATTAATAGGAGCCAGACATTCAAAGTGGCACCTCCGTGTATTTTGGTGGTTTTTGTTGTGAAAAACTCTCAAAATACTTCAATTTGTCCATAACAATATGGTGTTTTGTTCTGCTTATGGCTGTAAAAGTCGCAATGACCGAAAAGAGCCTGGAATTACTTTTCACAGGTAAATATAGTTTACACCTAGTCCTTGCTGATGCTAATATTTATTATTTATTTTCTTTGTATGAGCTGAGATATAGATTATTTCAAAATATGATTACGAGTATACTTCAAGCTGACTTTCTTTGTAATTTTATACCTACTAGATTTGTTAACATTTTTCAATCATGATTGTTTATAAGAATCACATAATTCCCCTTGAAAATGGCCTGGCGCGCAGTTGCGTACATTGTTTTGATGTTTTAAGGAAATATATTTATTTGTTATATATCAATCATTGCATTTTGTGATTTAAGCCAGTAATAGAAGTATTATGAGTATAAAATAATATATATAATTTAGTAACGAAAATGTATGACGCTTGTCAAATCGTGGAGCCAACTCGTAACAGAACAGCTGCCGGTTTTACCCGTCCACTCCCTTCCCTTGTCAAAGTACTTCACGCAGAGCCCTCCGCCCGCTTCACTCAATACGTGGGTGCAACCAACAGAAAACAATTAAACCTAACCCAGGCATGACTAAAATGAAGAAAAAAATTGAGCGAGTCTGCTAGTATTCGAGACACTGATGTGTAAAGATAACCTATATCGGCATCATCGACATGAAAATCAAATGCCACCTTAGGGCGCGTGACGCCTGAATATAGGCAACCACTTATTTTTAATTGGTTGTCTGGCATTAGAAAGAACAAGTTTTACACTAAGGGTTACAGACAGCCTGCAAAACACATTCCCGTCACAGATACCGGGGCGTTACATTTGTATCGTTTACATTAGAATGTCTAATATTACACATATAGCCCTCCGCTCGCTTCAGGGGCGCAACGAACAAACACTAACCAAAACCAGCCCAAGGCACGCCCAAAATCAAGAAAAAAACTTTTTACAAATATAACCTCAAGGAAATAAAGAATACGATTAAATCTAACCGTGAGAATTAACGCGAGCGAAACCGCGGGTGAAAGCTATGTTCTTTACTATGCTCTTGAAAATATCTTTACAAAATTTCATGATGATCCGAACAGTTTATGCGTGAAAGCGTAAGAAACAAACAAACAAACCGATTCGCATTTATATTAGTTGGGATTCTTTAATAATACTTACTGGCAGGTTCGGAGTGGATTAATTCACTGCACAAATTCGACACGAAAATCTACACAGCTTATTCACTACCAGCTACTCATCTTGGGTCGACATCCTTTGATTTGGAAAAGTCAATAATCAAATTTTGCAAATTTTAGAAGAGGGCTATAACTCAATATTGTTTTAATCGTCTGGGCACAGCTTTGTAAGCTGTGGTCTGGGCATCTGAATAATACTTTTGACAGTTCGTTTAATTTAAAATAATAACATTCTTTTTTATCGTCTAAAATACATTTAAAAAGTATTTTAAATGGCAAAATTGCATGACAGTCCGAGAATTCGGAGTCTTTTAGGACGATAGCCGTGGCTTCGGACAAATTTATCGTGGATTTTGAAGCGAAAATTCATTTTAAATTCAACCGTCCATTAAAAATAGGCTGTGCTATGGATCCAAATACACTGCGAATATAATATAATGAAAATCTAATACCGCCCTAGCGGCTAGCTTTTTAGAATCGCCCTTTGAGTCGTTGCAATCGTGGCCGTCCTGGATTAGCTTGCTCCTCAATGCGCCCGGGTTATAATGTCACATCGCGTTTACATATTCCGTCCCCAAACTTCTTCACTTTTTACACAAAATAATAAAAATAAAAAAAAATCATGTCTTGGCACTGGGATCGAACCCGGGCAGCCGTATCGCAGACTCAGCATCCAACCTCTGAGCTAGGGATCAGTTGACAGCAATTCGCTAGATCCTAAAGATATAATGCTAGCCATTTTTAATTCCATAGAAGCAGTAAATCTGTACGGAGATTAGGGCGATAATTTGAAAGAGAACTGCTAACTTCACGTATGAACCACCGCTTGCTGCGCTCGTTCCAGGGCACAACCAAACAAAACTATTCCAGTGAACGTCCAGCCGGTGGTGTTCGAACCTTAAAACAAACAGTGCATGTACAAGTCAGAACCTCCAGGAGTACATTCTCGACATACTGGAGAGTCTAAAAATAGTATCTCTGTCCACCAGGGCGAAACCCTTAGACAAGGAAAGAAGAGGACGGATAACATGGGAAAAAGCCTGTTTACTGGGTAACTTCAATAAATTAATTGAAATTATAAGTAATAAATAATAATTAATAAGTTAAAGTAATTTTCAGACGTAAAGTAATATAGCCATTTTATAGGTATAGTATGAAATAGTACAATATTTTATATGGAGCAAAAGTGATACTTTTCATGGCGCGCTCGTGTTTAACAGCCGAACGGAGTGAGGCTGGTAATAGAGAGCAAGCCATGAAAAGTAACTTTTCCTCCAAATAAAATATGCTGTTTTTTCTTCAAATGTCGACAAATTAATGCAAAAACATCTCTTTTTAATAGTAATAATATCTAATTATTATTAAAGATAAGTGGGTTCGCAAGGCGGCTTAGACCGGTGTCGGTGAACAGGCACAGGTTGTTGCTATAGTAATGTAACATAAAGCTGTCAGTGGACACTGTCAACAATAATTATTTTTTTAAGATTGCGTCTCCGATTGCGTTTTAATTCCGTATTGATAAGCAGTTATTGAGTAAGTTCGACTAAATAATAACCAATTTGTTCCTAAATTAGTGATTTTTAGAAATGCAGTCACAAATTGAGTGATAAATACAAATTGTAGTTTAATAAATCTAGAGTTGTTGCCGCTTATTTTGTTGTCTATTCGTATTGTATCTATGTTGCTATGACAACACTTTTACCTCCGCCGGCGGAAAAGTGAAAAGTAAAGCTCCGGCGGAGGAAAAACGAAACTTCACGGCCGCCTACACAGTCGAGTAATGACGGATTTACTGACGTTTGAAGAAAAATATACTACATACGCCTCTGTTGAATGACTCTCCTTGAAGTAGATTTATGGCTTTATTGATTATTTGATCACTGAAAATATTCAAGACGGGTATCAAATTACTCTCGATAATTAAATAAACATCCCTACCATGATATACTCAGAGGTAACACAATGTGTGCATTATGCATTATTATTAAAACAAGAAATATGCATATAAACTACAAGGTCAGCAGACAATAATTACCTGTGAAATGAAATTCCACGCTCCTTCTTCTCACTTCGACTCTTGCAACCATATGCCGAACAATTTACCATTATGAATCATTGTTTTTATCTGTCTGCTCAAAAACTCACAAAATAACACCGCCATATCAATAGATGTGTTTGCCACATAAATAATGGCCGCCGCTCTGAAAAGGCTTCAATTTCAGTACATTGGCTTAATGTCATGCGCGGTATCCTTACTCTTACCTAATCTAAGGTGTAACCAATCTGAAAGGGTCGCTCCAGCTCTTGCTAAGCCTGGACAGGGTCCTTTACTGACCAATGTTGCCAGGTCTTCGTGAAAAATCATCAGATTTGGTGATTTTATAACCCATGCATTTGGTGAAATGGTGAACTTTTTTAAAAACCCTTATTTCTAGTGGATATTCTGACAGTGACAGCACTGACTTATTTATACATTTATATTAAAAACAAATACTAATACATTATGCTTTTTTATTCTTCAATCTTCAGCAATGAAAATTCTGTCATCATAATTTTTGTTATATATAGGTACGCCACTGTAACGATATATCTCTTAAAAACTCCACTGCGTGAACCGGGGATCACCGGAGCAAAACGCGGGGATTTACCCGTGCATGACGCAGATCTAAGATATAATATGTGATCGCCTTATTTCTAAAGTATTAAAGACTTGTTTTGTTTTAGCTTATTTTCGTCTTCGCTGTCTCCTACCCCTTGCGCTGTTTTATTTGGCGTTTATCATTTTTTACGGTTTCTTCTGCTGCTTCCGAGCATTTAAAAAGTACGTATTTAAAATATTTGTTGAAGATATAACCGAAATTATATTAAAAGTAATATCACGTCAGACAAATAAATTTTGATACATATATATACATACATCTTCGCGAAAAATACAAAATCTGGTGATTTTTTTCAAAATCTGGCAACTTTTACAGAACGTTTCTGATGATTTTGTTTTTGAACCTGGCAACATTGTTACTGGCTCAATTGCTCACGCAAAGGCCAACGGAGAGTCTTACTACTACTACTAACCCAAATTAAAAAAAGCCTTAATTAAAAAATATATGCCTTGATACCGACGGGAATCGAACCAGAGCTGCCGGTACGATAAGCACAGTGTCTGACTACTGCACTACCATAATATGTTGAAACCAATTCACTGGACCGTAAAGACATGAAAGGCGCTGGAAGACCAAACTGCTCATGCGGGATTTTAAGAGCCAAAATATTCGGGTGGAGAATGGGAATTATATAGGTACGCTGTTTTACCAACAATAAAATGTAAAATACACATTTACAGACAGAATGTGCTTCCTTTGACCACATCTTTTGTAGAGCTGGATAATAGACAACCAGGGGATTTGTTCCAAATCCTACCGACTGCGCCAATATGAGATATTTTTTCTTGATATCATTTTTTAATTTATTTATAAAATAAACTGTATTATATATGAACTACTAAATAAATATCACCCTGTCCTAAGTTTGAACTTGAACTTGGAAATTATTATATAAATATTAAAGGCAAACTATAAACAACTCGAGCGACTTTCAACCTTAAACATGCAACACTCAGCAGATTTTATGATATAAATACGCTGCTGAACCTTCAGTTTATTAGACTTTTGTCTCTCACCTAAAAGACAGCTCTTGGGCAGTACACATTGTACCCTTTGGGTTCTATCCTATTATAAGTTCCTTACCCTAATCTGAGTCTCGCTATGAGCACATGTTCGTGAACTCAGCGGTTGCCTATTTACAGTAGTACAAGTCGAATCTAGGAAAGATTTGTTGAAGTTCTGCGAAAGATAATTTTTAAATTTGAAATCAGTGAAGTTCAAGTTTAAATTTAAACTCCAATTCTATCAATTTTCAAAATGTAGTGATCTTAATCCAAACTAACTATAAATGAAATACAACACAAACTCTTGAGAAAAAAAACTATATTTACAAAAGTGACCAAAGATTTATAAACAATTCATATTTATACCTACCTCAATCTAGAAAGCATGCGCACCTTAGTAATCGGGTATAACATATTTATATGAAGTTTCTGATTAATAGACATTGTTAATATTTTCTCATTAAGTTTTTGACCAATAGACGTTTTTATTGTTTTTAACTGAAGTACTTTCTTTATCATCTCTTCTCACCTGTCGGTGAGCGATTCCAGATCTGAGCTACTCTCTGCACGTTCAATCAAGGCGTGGCGTCACGCAAAAAAAACAATTGCGTGACAATATGTTTATACAGAGATTAAAGAAAACTTCGTACTGTGGACTATTGTTTGCAAACTGAACAGTTCTGGGAATACAGGGGCCATACCTATAACATTCATTTAAAATTCTCAATTTTACACAATTATTTTTTGTTGCTGTGTGTCTTAAAGTGAATTTTTAGATATTGTTTCCGCTTTGTTTTAAAAGAACAATCTAAACAGCGAAACCACTGGATTTGATCAGCAGGCATATGGATTAAAGCATGCGCTGAAAAATTACGCCTTTCGGTTGTTTTAAAGGGACACTCCAAACATTTAAGCCATTTTGCGTCTTCACCTTGATGCCTAATCCGGTGCCTCTTAAAAAGATCCTTTTGAAGGGTACGATATGAACAATCCGAACATCGCAGCCAGTCCAAACTATGTTCTTCGGCAGTTCTATGTCTATTTAAGTGGCGTTTTAGATAAGTTTTCTGCTTAGTTTTATACGAACATTCTAAGCAGTGCAGCCACTCGATCTGATCAGCAGATTTATGAATTATGGCATGGGCTGACAAACTAGTTTTGTAGGTTGATTTAAATGGACATTCTGTACATTTATGCCAACCTTTTGCGTCTTCGTTTTGATGCCTAATCTGGTGCTTCTGGAAAGAATCCTTTCGAAAGGTTTTATATGAGCAATACAAACACCGCAACCAATCCAAACTATGTTCATCAGCAGGTTTATGTGTATTTAAATGACTTTTTAGACTTGGTTTGCTCTTTGTTTTAAATGAACAATCAGCACAGTGAAACCACTGGATTCGATCAGCGGGCATATGAATTAAGACGTGCGCTGACAAAAGTCTTTTGTCGGTTGTTTTATATGGACATTGTGAACATTTACGCCAACCTTCTGCGTCTTCGCCTTGATGCTTAATATGATGCTTCTTTAAACATTCCTTTCGAAGGGTTCTATATGAACAATCCGAACATTGCAACCACTCTAAACTATATTGATCGACTATTTTATGCGTATTTAAATGGCGTTTTAAAGATGTTTTATGCTTTGTTTTAAACGAACAATCAAAACAGCGAAGCCACTGGGATTTGTGAATTATGGTATGCGCTGATAAATAACTTTTCTTTATTGCTTTATAGGGACACTCTGGACATTTATGCCACCCTTGTCCCTCTTCGCTATGGGCCATAGCATGTTGCTTAAAATTACTTTTCTGGTCGGTATTGTCAGGACATGTATACCTAGTAACTAGATCCTCAGATTTAAGGACAAATTCGTAGTTTAACCTGAAAAAAAAAACAGAAACTATAAAAATTAGGAGCGCATGTTTGAACAGTTATATTATTAATATTACGCGAAGATTCGCCTACTTATTTTCAAGCTTAGTCTCGACTTGAAGTGATTTTTCGAGTACATTTTGAAGTGACCACTACTTTGACAGCATGAGAGTGATTTTTCAAGGTCACGTCACGACACGCTTTGTTTATTTCATCTCGCAAGAGAGATAAAGTCTCTCTCTCTCTCTCTCTCTATCGCTCTCCTCCTTTCTTATGAAATCGGTAAAGAAGTATTCATTTCTATCACGTGCATTGTGCTACACGCGACTTTTCATAAATAAATTTAAATCTTTATTTTTAAAAAACAAGGCAGAAATGATTGATAAATAAATGATTTCATTGTTTTATGGTGTATTATACAATTTAAGACCCAACAATCAAAATAAAGAATAAGCAGATACTACAATCCTTTGTGTCATAGTATTTGAAACTTGACAACGTTTTATTGTCAACTTCCTCTTCTCATTTCTTTTTGTAACAGTCCGATTTTGCCAGTGTCAAATATTTTTGAATTTCATTTATACGCCGCTTTTAAGAAAAAAGATGCTGTATTTTGCACTCATCGGTTTATTAATTCTAAATTTATTGATTCGATTTGCTAACAATTCGCTTGAAATTGCCGCCTTTCTTAATGTAAATTAACTCTATTCTAAGTATGGGTTAACGATATATTTGTATTAGCATTTATAACACGTTGTGACTATATTTATTTTGGTTGATAAGCGAAGCACATTGTTGTTAGGATAGCTTGGCTTTATTTTTATTACATTACCGTAGAACGGCCAGCGAACCGATTTATCTTTTTAAGAATTCTGTTAATTAAACCCGCCTTTACGCTGCATTAGACTCGTCGATTCATATCTTATTGTCGGTTCGAATATTTCATAACTTTTTGGAACCCCTTGGTTGCCGGACTCTAATTACGGGCCGATCATTTCTGAGATCGTTAGATCGTTTTGGGACCCCTGCTTTTATCTTTCCACTCGGCTGCTGCACTTTTTGCAACCTTCGGTTGTTAGTTCCGATTAATAGGAATGTACTATTTCTTATACCCAATTGCAGCTGTGGATTCAAATTTTTAAAAGTTTATCGTTTTGTTGGGGAATATTATCTGGTATTTCTTGAACCATTTAATTTCGGTGCATTAGTTGTGGCTTCCGCAGTCGTTTTGCCATCCCAATAAACGAGAACTAAATCGTTTGTTATCTTAGAATTATTCCTTATATCGAACCACTCGGCATGTTTCAGCCCATCACTACTTGCTGATTTGACGTAGCGTTTTATCTCGTAGAAGGAGAAAGGCAAATTGACGGAAATGAATCGAGAGTTCTTCTAGTTAGACCGTTCGGCGAGAAGAGAAGCTTTCTGTTTGAGTGCAGTCAGAGACTCCACATTTAGTTTGTGATTTAATTTCACTCAGTTATTGGAGATATATTGTGGTATTTCTTTGTGTTTTGACACGACCGATTTCTCGGGATCTAAATACTGTACTAGGTAAGCATTTTCTCTACAATTATGTTTTTCCTATTGCCTGTGAAGCACGCGGACGACGCCATGACGCTAATGTTTTTTTCCCTTATTTCTAGAGGCTCTCCACGTTCGTCGTATCGTATACGAATAAGACCGAAACCGTCGAATCTCCCGACACTCTCCACACACTAACGAGGGTTTTACTAGCAGGCTAGAAGCAGGTTTTACTAGCGGGCCACCACTTTAAATTCCAGGCTACCACTTGTTCTACCAGGCTATAGAACCACCAGGCTACCACTTTTACTAGCGGGCTGCCAGTTCAATTACGTGGCTACAAGTCTTGTCTCCGGACCCCTTTTATTGGCGAGTCATCTACTAGTGTCACCCCCAGGGCCAGTGCCCTAGCAGTACCAACAGGTACCCGACACCTAAGTGGTATCGTACAGAAGCTTAAGTTTATTTACTCATTTTTTATTATTAATCGCTTTGAATTTTCTTTCTTTTTAATATAAATCAAGCATTTACAGTCGGGCTTTAAAACAGTTACAATAATTTGATTCCTTTCATTCATTCATCGAGTAACATAACCGCTCTGAATTTTCTTTCTTTATAATATAAGTCAAGCATTGACAGCCAAGCGTTCAATAATTTTATTCTAATTTTATTCCTTTTATTAATTTATCCAGTCATTTGATTTAATTATTGTGGCCGTTCATTGCTACATATTATTATTGCTACATTTAAAATCGGTGCAGCTATTAGTGCACGCATACCTAGATGTAATTAGCTTAGTTAACATCAAAGTGATCACTCCGGTTTGTAGTGTTTAGTGCATTTAGTTGTAAGGCATACAGTACCGTTAACAACAGAATTGGTCTCCGTAAAATCACCATATTTTATCAATTATTAGTTGAATTTAATAGTCATTTGACATTCCTTTGTCTTTAACTTGCCATTTTTACTGTAGGGTTGTTGCTGAATAAAAAAAAACTTAGTAGCAAATATATTGTTCCTTAAATTTTAGATTGTGTTTTCTTGTTAAAATAAGCTTGACCAATTTTTGATTTAATAAGCCAGCCTAGCCACCCCGCACAACACCAGTTAAGATTTTTCAGTTTAGTTGGACAGAACTAGTGACGCTCTAACGACCCCACTACCGGGCCCGGGCATTTGCAACACGACTTTCCGGGGCTAGGTGTGTGTCCTTTTAATTAAAAATCTTTACCTTTAACTTTAATAAGAAAATAATCTACAGTATCGCATTTATATTTTTCTTAAAAGTAGGGTGACATGTTTCGTCTTTTTAAGAGCACCATCAGACCTGAAAAATTTTTAATTACCACTAAAAGTGTAAAATAAATAGTCCTATATAAAAACAAATAAGCATATGATCATACATGAAATTTATATAGGACTATTTATTTTACACTTTTAGTGGTAATTAAAAATTTTTCAGGTCTGATGATGCCCTTAAAAAGGCGAAACATGTCACCCTACTTTTAAGAAAAATATAAATGCAATACTGTAGATTTTGAGATCTTCTTGTTTCATTGAGTTTTGATAAAAACAGTATCTTTGAGAACCATGGATGAATTTTACGAGATTTTAGAAGGTAAAATAATAAAAAAAAAAACAAAAGGCTTTACCTAACCTCACAAAAACACGCTCCTGTATTTTTGGCGCAAAAATCCCAGTTCTAACAACACTATTTTGGCAAATTGTTATATTCTTCTTATTTTTACGCTGGGAATCAGCTACCAGGGCTAAGTCAAATTTTAAAGCGGAGAAGTGAGCTGAAAAAATTTAGACAACCAGACATACATTGATGGCAATCTGTCCAAAATGCAATAAAAGTACGAATAATACATATGCAACACAATGCAATCTATGTTCGGCATGGTATCATGCAAAATGTGTAGGAATAACATCGACGAATTTAAATGTTTATCAAAAAGAACTTCAAAACCCCAAAGGAAAGCGATGGCTGTGTGGAAACTGTGGCAAAAAGGAAGGGGAGGCAACTCCAACAAAAACACAATCCCAAAAAAAAGACGTTTCGTTACAAGATTTGATGGCGAAATTAAATAAAATGGATGAAAAATATGATAAAGTATTGGAGATGTATAACAAACAAATCCAGATAAACCAGGAACCAAGAGATGAAATTAACAAACTTAAAACACAATTGGAAAAGATCGAATCAAATAAAGAAACACCTACAGCAGTGAACACAACAGCTACAATAAGAGAGATTGGCGAGAGATGCAAGAAAAACTAATCTAATGGTCTTTGGTTGCATAGAATCGGACGAAACAGAACACGGTGATCTAAACAAAATCACGGACATGATCCAGCGTGTCCAGACATGGAGACAAAGAATATTAAAGCAAAACGGATAGATAAGCAAAATTCTGAAAAACCGAGGCCATTGAAAGTAGTTTTGGGAACATAACAGCATTGTTCTTCAAAGCAAAAGAACTCACGAAACTACCATTGTACAGTAACTTTGCATTGAGTTTTGACAAGACTAAATAACAGATCGAAGAATATAAACAGCTACGAGCAGAGAAGAAACAGAGAAGGTTGAATGGTGAGGAGCATCTGGGAATTAAATATTTCAACAACATTCCAAGGATTATAAAGGTGGCAAAATACTGATTACTACCAAAACAAATGACGGATCTGTGATGAGAGAACAAGAGACTGATAATATATTGATGGACGAACCTACTTCTGGAAAGGATGAGATGGAGTGTATGTTGATGCACCAGAATATTCAGTGTATTAAATTGAAGATATTGAATTGAGCATTAATATGATGCCAACGAAACCGCAAATAATATGTTTTACTAAAACATGGCTAAAACAAGAAGAAGGAAAATATTTGAAAATAGAAGGATACAAAATGGCATCCTGCTTTTCAAGGAAAGAAATGGAACATGGGGGAACCTGTATACTAGTGGCTGATGGAATCAATGCAGTAAGCATTCCAGAGATTGAAACGATGAGCATAGAGGGACAATTGGAGGGTTACTGAAAGAGGGCAAAGGTTGATTATTTTGACTGTGTATCATACAAATTTGGGTAATTTTGATCTTTTTCTGGAAATCTTGGAAGGTATTTTAAATGTCATAAATTGTAGATTTAAAATGTATAAAATTATATTGGTAGGGGACTGCAACTGTAATTTGTTTGTAAAAAATAGGGATTCTGACATTTTTCTGAATATAATGTCAACTAATGGTCTAACACAGCAGATATATACAGCAACTAGAGTCACAAAAACAACTAGCACCCTAATGACGATTTTAATGAGTGTGGGGTCTTGGATCTTAAGCTTTCTGATCACTAAGCTCAAATATTAGCATTTAACATTAAAAAAGCGAAAGAACCACCAAAAAGTGTTTTTAAACGAATTTTTTCCAAGGCTAGAAGGCAACATTTGCGTAATAAACTGTTGATCGATGATTGGGATGGGCTACTGGGAATGGTAGAGGTTGATGAAGCATACGGGCTCTTTTTGCATCAAATGACATGTAAATTAAACCAGGTCTTTCCCAACAAATTTTATAAAAATAAAAACAACATAATGGCAAATACTTGGATAACAAGGGGCTTAAAAAACTCTTGTCAAAAGAAGAGGTATCTGAGGAGAAAAATGTTAAGGGACGAAATAACAAAAAACGAATACAAAACCTAAAAGTTACCAATAAAATGACTAAAATTGATAATAATATTCTGGAGAACCTAAGGGACTCGATGTCCTCTGTATCAACTCATGAACTGCTTAATCAGGTGAATGATTACTTTCTCAGTGTTTATCCAAATCTAAATCAACAATCTAACATCAATTATAAGAATATGAAACGAAATGAAAACTGTCTTGTTTTTGGGCTGACTGATAGAAAGGAAGTGATGGCTTGTATAAAATCGCTAAAGAATGACAAATCTGTAGGGAATGACGAGATACCAGTGTGTCTGTTGAAGGATACTGCAGATCTAATAGCAAAGCCATTGGCCCGTATCATTAACCTTGTTTTTTGCACATGGTCATATCCAGAACAGTTAAAAATAAGTAATGTAAAAGCTATTTATAAAAAGGGGGACAATACCAACATTACTATCGTACTATCTAATATCAACAAAATAATAGAAAAGATAATATATAATAGACTGTATAAGTTTGTTGAAGACAATTTACCCTTATCAAATAATCAAAACGGCTTCAGACAGGGCAAAGGAACAATCAGGGCTATATATCAAACTTTAGAGGGAATTTTGGAATTTTGGAAGCAGCAGCACTGTGTATTGATCTCTCGCGAGCAACTCTGTAGATCATGAAGTCTTACTTAAAAAGCTGAAAATCTGGAGCATAAGGAGTGTCCAATTGAGTCTAATAAGATCATATATGGATAATCGAAAACAACGAGTGGTGGTGATAGATGGCCAAGGTATGTTAATTAAACCAGACTTGAAAAATATAACAAGGGGTGTCCCGCAAGGGTCAATTCTGGGTCCACTTTTGTATGTTGTAATATTTTAGGGATGAAATAAAACAACTGTGATATTCTGGTGTATATGTCTATTTGTGAGTTCGTAAGTAGGTGATAGTATATGTTATGTAATTGGAAAACTGTATCTTGTGATTCTAGTAAATATTTATGTATTTGTTCTTATTTGACACGTTCTATGCCCATTGGGCGATGGTTAGAACTAATAAAGCCTTTATTTATTTATGAAACAAAAGGTTGAATTGGTATGAATCCAAGAATACCAAATAATCGGCTAGAAAGAAGAAGCCTGAGTCTTTTTTAGCTGACAAAAATATCATTGCTTTGCATCTGTGAGCATTCGCTTGATGAGAGTAAATCAGGGTATTTTAAAATCGGGGTTAGTATTGGGCTCTTTGTTTTGTCGGAAACAATCAAAGGGGGAGTCGTTATACTGGTGAATCCTGCTATTGAACACTCGGACATTCCCAGAGTCTCTGAGTTTGTCTGTGGAAAAAAATATCGAGCTATGTTGTCCTTATGCATCAAACCTTAATACATAGATATATAATATCTGTTTATAGATCGCCCTCAGGTGACCTTGGCACCTTCATGGCACATCTAGCAGAGGCCATAGATATCGTGGGATGCGCTAGAAGGATATTAATAGCAGGTGATTTTAATGTACTGTTTGGTACAGATCAGAGCGAGGCCATTTCTGTATTAGATCTGCTGGAATCCTATGGATTTGAGATGGCAGTGCATGCGGAGACACGAGGTAGGAACTGTCTTGATAACATTTTTACAGCCCTTTCAATGAAGTAAGTGTATATGATAACAATCTTTCAGATTATAACTCGATCTAATTTAAGTTTAATGTAAATTTTTTTCAAACAGCCACAAAACAACATCTAAATATCTCAGACCTATAACTGAAAATGGAAAAAACACTTTTTATGGTATGCTTGAGAGTTTGAACTAGTCATTTATAACAGACAATAATATCTCTGTAAACGAGAAATGTCAGCTTTTCTGTAATCAAATTAAAGGAGCTTTTGAAAGCGCATTTTTGCAATGAAACAGTCACAAACAGTTTTTCCATGGTTTAATATCCACCTTCATGAAATGCGTGATCATTTGCAATTTCTCACCGACCTGTGGAAGAGATTTGCTTAGACAAAATAAACAACTTTCATAAACAATACAAAAACTAAATAAAACTGGCGAAGAACGAGTATAATGATACCTTTATTTCCGAATCTACCAACAAACCTCACAGTATCTGGAAAAGTATATACAACAACCGAGGAGGGAGGAGGCAAAGGCCATCAGGGACCTTGTGGGCAAATCACCCTAAACCAATTTAACAAGTTTTTCACAGAAGTGGCAGAGAGTCTAGTTGGGGGTGCACAGTACTCTATAGAAGATGTTCACTTCTGGCTGGACCCTCAGGTGAGCTTTATTGGAGTTGGAGGAGTTGTAATGGGCTTAAAAACAAAGATGCACGTGATGTTTTTGGTTTGTCTGTTAAACTTATTAAGGTCCTCAAGGACCTCATTGTAATACCACTGACAAAACTTATAAACCTGTGCTTGAAGGAGAGTATTTTCCCCTCCTGCCAAGCCATTGTGATTCCCATCTTTAAGAAAGGAGATAAACAGGATGTCTCTAACTGTTGTTCGATTTCCCTGCTTCCAATTTTCGCAAAAATATTTGAAAAATGTATGTCTTCGAGAGTGGCGCTGCTTCTCGTGGCAACTTCACTACTGTGTGATGAGCAGTTTGGGTTCAGGGCGGGACGTAATACTGTGCAAGCTATTTTAAATCTAGTATCATTCATTATGGATGGTTTTGAAAACAAAGAATATATATACCATCTTCTGCGACCTAAGCAAGGCCTTCGACTGTGTATCGCACGAGTTGTTCATTAAAAAACTTCATCTTTATAAATTTGGTCAGAACAGTATTGACCTATTAATATCCTATTTCGAAGGATGAACTCAAAGGTTAGTGGTGGATGGAGTGTCGTCGGACACAAGAATCATGAATATAAATTCCTGGTTTATATTAATAACCTTTCTCAGATCAGGGTAAAGGAGCATTATGTCTTGTTTGCCGATAATAGTACCATCTCAATCAGGGAACCTTAAGTGAATGCTCTGGTGGGTGGCACGGGTGAGGCACAGTCGAGGGCCATAAACTGGTTCGAAAAAAATAGCTTAGTATTAAATGAATCCAAGACTAGCCATCTCCTTTTCTCTTTAAGAAATGCACAGGGGTGTCCATTGTCTCATGGGACTGCGCCGTTCTTGGGGTAAAGATGGATAGTGGTCTTGAGTGAAATGCACATATAGAAGGGTTGACAAAGAAGTAGAGAAGCGGCATATACGCATTGCGCAATTTGTCAGGGACAGTGTCAGTGGGTGTGTTGAGGACTGAATATTTTGCCTTGTTTCATTCTGTTATGTCCTATGCGGTCCTGGCATGGAGTCATAGTCCGCTGTGGCGCAGGGTTTTTGCCTTACAGCGGAGGACAGTGCGAGTTGTTGGTGGTCTGGAGTATAGATATGATTGTACATAAACGTTCATTGAGTTAAACATCATGATTTTTCCAAATGTTTTCATACTAGAAAACCTTCTTTATATAAAGGACAATCTGGCAAAAGTCTCTACAAATAATCAGGAAACATGGTTATGCCACCCGCTTCAATGGACAGCTTGCTGTTCCGCTGTGTATGCTTGAAATATGTCGCAGTGGGCCGAGATACTGGGCTCTAAAGTCTCGAAGCTTGTTTCCTTAAAAACAAAACCCAGAGATGTGTTCAGGAGCAGGATTCGTCAGGCACTCTTAAAAAAGCCTTTATATGACCCAAAAGACTTCTTGACTAATGAAATAACCTTCAATGTTCCTTAGAATATCTTTGTCTTTGCCTGTTAGTTTCGTGTTGTTCCATACCTCTTTTAACCTGTTTTAATATTTTAATAATCTTTGTGTATTTTAAACTGTTTTTTTTTTGAGTGCTGAGTAATCTTAAGAACTGTCTTATTGAATTACTTAATCTTAAGACTTCTTAATGTGATGACTATTTTATTGACCTGTGTAAACCTTATTTGGCGCTCGCATCAATAAATGATTTGATTATAAGCTATCTGGCTCCAAAATTCTACAACATTATACCGAGAGGAATAAGAGAAATTTCCAATAACAAGATTTTTAGTAAATAATGCCGAAACTACATTTTTCTAAATACACATAAACTTAGTTTTTTTCACTCATTAAGGCTGTTTTCCAGTCTTCTTAATTTTCATAGCTTTAATTTTATCTACTGATTAATATACATGTCATTTGAACCAAATTAAGTCTTGGAAATATAGGACAAAATGAAAACTTCCAGAGTGCACATACAGTCGTTCATTCAACTAGAGGCCCTCTGAAACAAAATCTTAATATTGTCCAATAGTATGTAAGATAATAATTATACCTTGTTGCTTATGTACTGAAACATTATTAATAAATTTACGTTTATGTTTAATATCCGTATCCATTTTAAAAAGCTGTTCACAAACTAAAAACTAATCTATAAACACATATTTATTATTGAGTTAAAATTCAGCAACGGAAAACTCACTTTATTGAAAGAAGGATTATATATGCGAATAGAGCGGTACCGCAATCTGTAACAAGAGATCTTGAGAATTAGAACCTGTTCCTAACTGTTCAGATATAGTTTTCTTGGTATTTTGCATCTGATGTGGGTTATTTTGCTTTTGCTGCATGATTGGCTGCTGTAGTCTCAAAAAAGTAGTTGCCCCAATAGGGATTTGGAAGACCACTTCATATTTGAGGCCATATTGAAAATATTAATCAATGCCCTTTTTATAACAATTGCAAACAGAAGAAATTGAACAACAGACTAAAATCTTGTAGGCCTCTATAACAAACACATTTCCCCTCGATACTGGATAAAGGTTGTAAAAACCCACTAATCTATTGTCCCATCGAGATCATTTCCGAACTGTATGCTATTCAAAACTTGTACTAAGTCAACAGTATTCCCTAATAATAGATAATTGATATTGTAAAAGATCTAAGCAAGTGTAATATTCAACTTTTCGCAGATGACACTCTGTTTTACGTAGTGGAAGATAATGTTGATGAAATGGTTAAAATAATTATTAATAAAGAGCTGAAGGTGTTATATGAGTGGCTTTTGCCGTATGGCTTGAGTTTAAATATAGGAAAAAAAAACAAATTCTATAATTGTAAAGAATAGGTATAGTGCCACACAAACTAGGAATTATACAGGGGTTTTTATAATTATTCAGAGAATTGAACAAGTAGAACACTGCTAGTACTTAGATATAATAATGGATGAGAACTTAACCGTTCCTCTTTATGCTGTTCAGTTCATGAGTCTATTTTGTTCAAATTCACAATCAACAAAGTGAAACCATTGAAACAGGTTAGGTATAGCCGAATATATAGCACACTGAACTTCAGAAAGTTCCAAGCGTTATGCAGTGAGACAAGCTGGCAGGTGGTCTTTGATTCTTCGAATTTATTGGCTGGTTTTAATGAAGTTGTTCTATATAATTTTAAAAAATCTCTCCATTTGCGTAAAATAAAAGAGAAAAAGAAAACTGTGAGTCACAGTAGGTGTAAGAAGATCCTCCACTAATCCAAGATCTTTGCATACTATTAGGAAGTCTACAAATTGTCCATTTGTTGATGATTATTTTAATAAATACAGAAGCGTTTACAGGAAGGTAATAAACGCGGCCCAGGAAGTTTACTACAGGAGTAGGTTGCACCGTGCAAGTAACAAAATAAAAGAAAATTGGAATATTGTTATTGAATTAAAAGGTAATTTAAATTCTGGTAGTCAGGTTTCGATTGACATTTCTCAGATAATACCAATGGCTCATTTCTCTTATTGCCTCGGTTGTCTCGCTTATCTTTTCCCGGAATCGTCTGAGTTGGTTGTTGATTCTTGTTACTGTGTTGTTGAACTTAGTTAGCACATGGAGCATAAACTTTGTTTGATGGCCTTAATTAGCTCTTTTTGATTATGTTCCAACTTGTCTATATCCAGGTAGACTTCATCGTTTACTCCGAAGAGGGAGGTGAGCAACTTCCCAATTATACCTCGCTTCTGCCTCTTGGAGCTTATGCCTTCCATTCCTTTGTCCATCCATTCTATTTGACTTTGCTTTTCTCGTAGCTGGTGAATTAGCGAAGAACATTGTGTGTTTGCAGCTAATTCCTTGGCACTCTCACAAAGGGAATTTAACTGGCGTATCGAATCGTTTATATGTTTCGTATCGTTGCCTAGTTGATATTTATCAAACTTCACTTCTAGTCTTCTATATACAACCCTGGAGGTGGGTAATGTTGGGTAAATTGGAATTATTTGTTGTGAATCTGGAAACTCTACCATGGGTCTGCCAATCAGAAAATGTCCTGGTGCCAGCACTGGATCACTTGGATCGTTACTTAGAGTACATAGTGGCCGAGAACTTAGACAAGCTTCTATTTGGTGCTTAAGCGTTGTCATTTCTTCATATGTTAGGCAGGTCTCGCCGATCACCCTCTTCATATGATACTTCATAGATTTGACTCCAGCTTCCCATAGGCCTCCAAAGTGAGGCGATGCGGGGGGTATGAAATGCCACTGTGTTCCTATGTTTACTAATTTGTCTTCTATGCTGGAGGTCTTGTTCATATCTTATACCTCCACGACATCGAGATAGAAAACATTTCAGCAGGTCTATGGCTGAGCGGAAGGATGCTCAGGATTACAAGTGTATATAAGAAGCCGCTCAGTAAACTACAGGGTGGGGACATCAGTGAAGAATCTTACTGTCCCCACGAAATTTGTGCCATTGCCACTGTAGATATGTGCACACTGTCCTCGTCTTGCAATGAATCGTCGAAAGACTGCCAAAATGTATCTGCTGACATGTCGCTGACCACTTTTCGTCTTTGCTTTGGTGGCAAGACAGACAAATATTGCTATGTATCCTTTGTATGCCTTATAACATCTCCCTTTGGTGGTCTTAATTTGAACAGGACCGGCATAATCCACACCGGAATGTACAAATGGATGAGAGGGGGTTATTCTGGCAGAGGGAAGGTTTCTCATTAATTGTTCTGTAGTTTCTGCTTTGTAGCGGATACATTTGACACATTTTCCTATTAATGATTTGACAGCTCTCTTTGCATTGACTATCTAGAATTGCGTTCGTGCCTGTGCCAATGTTGTTTGGTTCCCTCCGTGGAGCGTTCAGTCGTGTGCGTCGGTTATGACTAGCTTGGTCAAGTGACAGTTGTATGGCAGTATCATGGGGTGTTTTCTTCCATATGGCAATTGTGACTTCTCGAGTCGTCTTCCAACTCGTAGTGTGCCTTTGTTATTGGAACGGGTTGAGATTCAAGATTTTGCTTATTTTCTTGATACCGTTTCGTTTTTGCAGCGCCTTAATTTCTTCGGAGAAGTATCTCCGTTGTATATTTCTCACGATCTGTTCTAGTGTGTCTTGGAGTTCCGGTACTGACAGCTTGTTTGTATTCTTTTCTTTATTTTTGCAAATACTGATAAATCGTTTGCAAAGTGACATCGTTCGTATAAGCTTGTTTAATGTTGAGAATCTGGCTACTGTTTCATCTTCTTCTGGATTTTTTATTATTATACCGTGGCAAGTAATTTTTGTTTCCTCTGGAGGAGTGTCAATGATGATATTTTTGGTGGCCACGGTTTGTTGCTCTTTTATCTTAAGCCATTCTGGGCCTTGCCACCACAATGTATGGATTGCTAACTTTGAGGGTTCCATTCCTCTAGATACTGCGTCAGCTGGGTTTTCTTCACCTCTGATATGGTCCCATTTCTCTTTGGGAATGAGACTGTTTATTTGGACGACTCTATTTGCCACAAATGTTTTCCATTTTGTAGGGTCACCTCTTATCCTTGACAGTGCAATCCTGGAATCTGTCCAAGCATAAACAGCCGTGTGGCTCCACGGCAATGCTTCTAGTGTTTGTTTTATTATTTTAGCTAATAATAATGCTGAACATAGTTCTAGTCTCGGTAATGTTGCTACTTTTCACTTGGCCATTAGCAACATTATCTGGAAACCTTGATTGTTATCTCTTGGTACTTTTATATAGATTACTGGTCCATATGCCTTCTCAGATGCGTCACAGAATCCATGTATTACTACTTGAGGTTTGCTTTGTCTAACGTGGTATTGATATGTTTTCTACATTTTTCAAGTCTTCTTCAAATGCCTTCCATTTTGATTGGATTTTTTCCGGAACTTCGTCGTCCCATTTTAATTTCTGCAGCCAAAGATCTCGTATTAAGAGTTTCGACTTTATTACTACTGGAGCGAGCCACCCCAGTGGATCAAATAGCTTTGATACTTCTGGACAGGATTGTCCTTTTGGTTACTTTGTTGGTTGTGGAAACACTTGCTTTGAACCTAAACGTGTCATTATGTGGTGCCCAGTGTATCCCAAGTGATTTTCGGATGTTGTCTTCCGTTATCTCGAGGTCTTCTTGATTTCTTAGGCTAGTTTCAATTGATTCCATTATTTCATTGCTGTTACTTGTCAATTTTCGTAGTGTAAAACCTCCTGATTTGAACATGTTAATTAATTCTGTTTTGAGATTTTCCGTCTCTCTAATTGTGTCTACGCCTGATAAGAGATCATCGACGTAAAAGTCTTGCATTGTGACTGCAGCTGCTTTTGGCTAACTAGTCTTTTCATCTTCGGCTAGCCGCTGAATCGTTTGTAGGGTCATCTCTCTGTCCTCTGGGTATGGAGCTGATGTTGTTCCATACGTGACTGTTTTTAGAGTATATTCTTCTATTGGACGAGCTGGATCAGTTCTCCATAAAATTCTTTGATATTGTTGGTCTTCAGGATGAATTTTTATCTGGCGGTACATTTTCTCTACGTCTGCTGTCCAGTTAACACTGGCGGGGAAAATACTCGTCCAAAATGTCTAGGCAGCCCTTGATAGTTCAATTTAATGTAGACTGTAGTAGGGCATTTTCTAGACATGTAGAATAAGTAGCGTTTGAAGGGTGTCAAAGGGAGTAGCTTAGTCAAACGGCTCTAGGTTTGTACTGATTTTATTAACAATTTGATTCGTATTTAAACCAAAAAGTTCCTAATCTAAATACTATAAAACATATGTACATGTATACAAAAATGATGATATTATGTTATTATTTAATTGTTAACTCGGTGACCCGCTTTGTTGTGTAATTTGCTGCGGTGCATTTTTCTGGGTCGACGTACAGCTAGGATGCGGTCTCAGCACACTTAATACGTCATGCTTGTTTGAAATTATTAAGTTTATTTTCGTTGGAGAATAATTATACAGGGCGGCAAGAAATGGAGATTAGACAGGGACATATTAAATGAATTTTACTGTAGTACAGCTGAAACTCTGATTGCTGGTCTCCAATCTAGAGCCTTATTTACGATAAATCTCTATTTCTGAGTCGTTATATTTGGCCCACACGGATATAACGGAACTCTGGGAGTATTTCACTCAATTAAAAATAGAAAGTCATCAGGAATCGATGAAATATCAATAAGAGTGTTTGAGGCCCTTCCTGAGCCAGCTCTTGTGGTCCTGGTTGATGCAATAAATGAATCCTTTGACTCTGGGGAATTCCCTTCCTGTTTAAAGACTGCATTCGCCGTGCCGCTTTATAAGGGGGGCGATTCAGATGTCCCGGCAAATTTCTGTCCCATTTCTTTACTCCCATCGCCAAAATTGCTGAGAGGATTGGCGGGGAAAGAGTTTTGAAGTATCTCAGAAAGCATAATATCTTAAGTAAGAATCAATTTGGTTTTCAGGAGGCAAATAGCACTTCCGATGCAATTTTTCACTTCTGGAAAGTCTCTACTTGAGCTCGAATGGTGGAGATGTGGCTGCAGCGGTATGCTGTGATTTTTCTAAAGCATTTGATTGCGTCAATTATAGAATACTGCTTGACAAGCTCTCTCAGTATGGTGTTAGGGGTGTTACCCTGAAGTGGACAGAAGTCAGACAGTTAAGTGTAATGGTAAAGTCTCTAACTTGCTCAGGATTGATCCTGGCGTACCTCAGGGATCTGTGCTTGGTCCGCTCTTTTTTCTCCTCTACATAAACGACTTAACTCTATTGAATATTCAAAGACTTTTCACAGTGATCACGGATGACACGACTATACTGTGCAGTATCCTAATGATCCAGATACTCTCAGTGACACGGTTGGAACTGATTTAGGAAGGATCAAGGAGTGGCGCGACGCAAATCGTGTGTGTCTCAATGTGGATAAAACTAATAACCTCAGCTTTAGGTTTAACTCTGAAAATATCATGTTTGATGGTGGTAAAATCGCTAAAAAACAACTCATCCCCGGGGACTTATGAAATTCCTTCTTTATTCCTCAAGAACTGCTCTGAAACCCCATGCGGCTGCAATGAGTGACGCTCTTGAAAACAGAACTGTCAAAGGCGTGGACCCACGCAATTGTAACACCCATTTCTGAGAAAGGAGATATAATAAACATCAACCAGAGAACTACCGCCCTATAAGTCTAACATCGACACCCTCAAAATGCATGGAGAAAATTACTGTAAAGGACCTTACTGCAACACAATACAATACCAATAACTCAACACGGATTTCTACCTAAAAGCTCAATTGATACGAACCTGCTCTCGTGCCTCCAGGATTGGACCCTAAATCATGACAATGGGAACCAGGCGACTAGTCCAGAAACTGGAGCACTATGGAATTCGAAGAGCACTTGTCCGTTGGATAACAAAATAACGACGGTTTCAAGTGAGAGTGACCGAGTCTCTGTCAGAAGCGAGGAAGGTCAGGAGTGGGGTCCTCTGTTGTTCTTTACAAGTGACATGCCAAACAACATCAAGTGCAACGTAAGGTTTTTCGCGGATGACACAAAGATATACTGCAACACACTAACCGGCGCTGGAGAGTTACAGAGTGACTTGCATCAAATTAAAAATTGGACTGATACTTGCCTCATGTCAATGAATGTCGACAAATGTGTTGTACTTCTATTGGTCAGAACAATCCGGAACAAAATTACACACTTAAGGGATATCCACTTACATCTGTCACCCAACAGAAAAATCTTGGAGTAATAATCTCAAGTGACCTCAAATGGGAGTGCCATATCTCAAAAATAGTGAAAAGCGCAAATACACTGATATACCTCATCAAAAGAGCATTTACGGACCACTCTTCTGGCACTATACTGAAACTATACAAGTCATACATAACACCTCATTTAGAATTTGCTGCCTGTACTTGGAACCCATACTATACCAATGATATGGAAATACTGGAACGAGTTCAGCGCCGTGTCACTAAGATACCCCCTGATTTGAAGAATTTATCTTATGATGTACTATACTGAACCTCACAACTCTAAGAGCACGACGTCGACGAGGCGATCTTATCACTACTTACAAAATCATGAGTGGCTACTACAGTGTACTTCGTGGCATCTTCCAGATAAATAACAACACCACTAGCCTAAGGGGACACAAAAGGAAGATATCAAAAGAACGATGTTCCAAACTTTGTCGTCGAAATTTCTTGACCAACCGAGTAGTGTACACCTGGAACAGTTTAGCTCAGAATACCGTCGATGCTTCCATCATCAACTACTTCAAGAACAGAGTCGATGCCAGTCTGAACAGAGTTAACCTGGAGTTTGTGCACTATGGATTGTGACCTAAATAGGACATTGTCTTTTCTTCACACACCCTATATTTTCTATTTGAACAAAGCAACACGTCAGTTTCGTCGGTTTTTCCGTGTACTGACGTAAACAATAATAATAATAATATAAGAAAAAAACACAGTTAATTAGATTTTTCGGTCTCTACATTGACGAAAAATTAAAATTTGAAAATCACACTCAGGTTCTCTGTGGTGGTAAATTGGCCTGGGGCTGTTATGCTGTTCGCATAATCTTGAATGAGTTGAGAAGTTTATTAATGTATATTATTTTTCAGTGTAATGTAAAATGGATACCTATATGTATATAGTAATACTGTTCTGTCTATGCTATTACAAATAAATACATAAATAAATATGTTTCTTCTGGTATAACCGGACATAACAAATCACATGTGTAAAATGCATAAAAGTTGTAAATGTATATCATAATGTCAAATTTCTTACTTGGATTCTGACATGTCCTCTTCATCTTCATCAGTTTTAATATCAACTTCCTCATGACTTAAAGAATTCGTTTGAATCCAAGAGCCATCATTGCACTTTTCCTCATTGGATATTCTAAATAAAAAAATAATAATTTCATATTCAAAGTATCGATGTATGTGTTTACCATATCCTAGGCTTGAGTTTTTGTAGGAAATTTAAAATTCTATAAAATTTTCAAATAACAAACCACAGTGCAGAGTATATAACACTCAATTTACAATATTTCGTTTCTATCCTAACTAGCAAAAATTGGATAATACCCCAAACTTAGATTAAATTGATTTGCAAACAATTTATGATTGAGGGAACGCTTTTCACATGAAAATCATAGTTACTTACTTATCCAGTTCAGTTTTAATATTCTTGTATTCTCCATTGGCGATGGATTGTTCATTTAATACACTGCCCGCTTGAGTTGAAGATGATCTAGAAATATTAAATACACTCCTTAAACATGTTTTAGATATGTCATCCATAATAAAGAAAATTCACTGAACCTTCGTTTCTAAATAAATACTAAATTATATTACACTGGATACAGTAAAATATGCTTTTTTATCTGTCATCTAAATCATCCCCTGTTCTTGTTCCATTTTCAAACGTCGCATTTTCATATTTGATGAAATGTTTTTTTAATAAAAAATTTACTTCTGCTTTAGGTTCTCTACAAAATACATTCTAATAAAGATTGCTTTAACTTATAAATGTAACCTTTTAAGAAGCCTCAAAGGTTTTAATTATGTCAATGACAATTTAAAAAAATCATACATGGCACAAAAGTTTAGTAATAATTCGTGTAACAGACTAATAAAATATTTTGAGTTTAAGTTAGAAAAACTACAGGCTGTTATTTTTAAAGAAAACATTATTGATCTTCTCTTGCATCTATTTTAGCAATTTTATAATTAATACACCACAAATACGTACAATCAGATTTAAGATACCTAAGTATAAAAGTAAAAGTATAATAATAAGTATTGTATAATCAATCATCTACTTGCGGTCTATGGAGCTAAATGCTAAGCTAAGTGTTAAAGGATCATCTGTATGAATTCTGGGGTCATATGACATATAAGTGGCTCTGACTTTGCAAATTTTATTTTTTTCACTAAAAGGGGAGAATGCTATAAAGTAGTTTAAGCCAAAAAAAAATTGGAGCGACCACTTACTTAACTCAGATGATCCTGCTGTGGAGGCAAATTTTTTAGATGTTCCTCTAGTAATAGAAAATTAGTATTTAATAATTGCAGTACAAACTTGAAATTATTGTTGCTTAATATTCAATCGTTACGAAATAAGACTGATGAATTGTTTGTGTTTTTGGAGAACTGTGAGTATCCTAGTCCTAGTGTGGTCTTACCGACTGGGCATTGGCTGAAGCAGAATAAATTGGTGTATGTTCAGGGATATGTGGCCCTATCAGCATTTTGTAGATGTAGATCAGTTCATAGTGGCTCCATGATCTTAATTGGCGAGCATTTTTTGTGGGGTAATTCATTTAAGTTTACTGATCAAATTGATGATCTTTGGAGGAGGGTACTTTCGAGTTTTCAGCGATTCTTCCCAAGCAATTGAATTTGTATATAATCAGATCTCCTTCTTCAGATGCAAATCAATTTTTGATGAAGCTAGATATTTTGCTTTCTAAGACATATGTTTCGTCAAATGTTCTGGCGATTTTAACATGATCTTTGAGGATAGCGATTCAATTTCTACTCTAACCAGGCTTCCTTTTGTTTGTTAGTAAAATGGTATATTCTATCTGTTTTGCTGTTTTTAAAAGTACCTTATATCTACTGAAGTATGCCTGGAATGTTGGATCATAAAAGTGGAATTTTCTAATGTAATGAAGAACTCGCATATTTTTTGCCGAAGTTCTTAATCAAATCAAATCAAATCAAAGCATTTATTTCTTCAATTGAAAAGTAAACAAAGTCACGATAATAGAAGAAAAGGTCAAAAAAGAAAATGTAAGAAACAGATACTAAAATAGTCAGCAATAAATCATACAAATATAAGTACAGTACACCAAAATAGTCAGACAAAACATCATAAAACACAAGTATATACAGCTAACAGTTAACAAAACTCTTCCACACTATAACAATTTTTCGCTACCAAGTATTTCTTTAGTCTTGTTTTAAAAATATTAATATTAACAGCATCCACAATATTTTCATTTAATTTATTAAAAAATTTACAGCCCGTAAAGTAAATATATTTTTGAAATTCTGCGGATCGGTGATTTATGGGTAATAGAAGTTCTTTCGACCTAGTGTTGTAACTATGTTCCCCCCTAACACTTCGGAAAGCTGACCTATTCTGATACACAAAGCAACATACCTGATAAATATATAGACCTGCTACTGTTAGAATTTTTAAGCTTTTAAAAGCGCCCCTGCATGATTCACGATACCTTAGACCGGCGATAATGCGTACCGCATACTTCTGCATTATAAAGATTCTACCAACACCTGCACTCATACCCCAGTTTAATATCCCATATCTAATTCTCGAGTGGATGTTGGCATAATACAAAGTTAAAAGCACATCCCTACTACAGTGCATGGATAAAAAGTTCAGTGCATAGCAAGCACTACGCAATTTATTGCAGAGTTCTTCTGTATGCGGCAGCCACCTCAAATTATGGTCAAAAACTACCCCCAATAGGTTAGTATCACTAGCCAAAGTCGGATGCAAATACGAACCATTAAATAGTTCCAGGTTAATATTCTGTCTAAAAGAAAAATATACAGTCGTCGTTATCTTTTTGTTTAGATTGAGTTCATTCTTATGCGCCCAGAGCAAAACTTTCTCATAAACATCCTCTGCAGCTTCTTTTAGGCGCACAGGGTTATCTCCAATAATTAAAATATTTGTATCGTCGGCATACGAAATAACGTGAGTATTTTGGGCACCTTTATTAATAAAGCGAATGTGGTCATTTGCAAAAACCAGAAAAAAGAAGGGTCCCAGAATTGATCCTTGTGGGACACCCCTTACAATCGTTTTGTAGCTACTCGTTGCATCATTTACTTTAACCATTTGTCTTCTGTTCATTAAATATGATTTAATAAGATTTAAAGGTCTACTCCTCACTCCGTACCTAGAAAGCTTAGACAACAGAATTTCTTGATTGACAACATCAAATTCCTGAGAAAAGTCCACGAACAAGCCTAGTACTAATAACTTTTTGTCGAGAAACTCAACAATAATACGCTGGAACTCACAGAGTGCAGTTTCAGTACTCTTAGCCGCAGTAAAACCATGTTGTGAGGAAGAGAGTAGTTTATTTTTGGAGAAATAGGACACAAGCTGATCTTTAATTGCTAGCTCAAAAATTTTCGAAATACTGCTCAAAAGGCTTATTAGTAGAGTAGAGTATTTATTAGTAATAACATACAAATCATGTACTTTTACAAGTCAGCAATAAGTAAAAATAAAATTATCTAAAACTAAGATAAAATTGACAGTGTAAAACCTATTGCTAAACATTAAAAAAAAAAAA
>MU186957.1:53902-81601 GCA_016904865.1 Pissodes strobi
ATATGATTGTATTAAATTGACAAAGCTAAAAACATTCATCAAATTAAATTACAGGACAAAATCAAAATTAGATCCGAAGTACTCCCCAAGTGAATAGAAAGCACCCGCCAGAAGATAATCCTTAACTTGTCTCTTAAATTGATTCAAATCAAGACTCCTGACAGATGTTGGAATACAGTTAAAAAATTTTATCGCTAAGTATCTGGTTCCATTTCTGGACCTTTCAAGCCGACCGAACTCTGGCACAAGAGAATCGTAATTTCTAGTTTGATAAATATGTTGTTGTGTTTTATAAAGATCTATATTTTGATGAACATGTAACAGGCACTGCATAATGTATACAGAAGGCAGTGTGAGAATCTTCAGGCTCTTAAAAAACCGTTTACAATCCTCCCGATAACCCTGTCCAGTGATTATACGAATACCTTTTCGCTGCTGACCAAACACCTTATCTACATGGCAAGAATGTCCCCAGGAAAGGATTGCATATGTTGGTTGTGAGTGAAAGTTACTATGATATGCTGTAAGAAGGGTTTGCAAGGAGGTAACCTTAGCAAGATTTCTAAATAAAAAGAGTTGGCTGGATAGCTTTTGAGAAAGTTTCAGTATGTGCTGTTCCCAAGTAAGTACCTGATCAAGATAGACACCAAGAAATTTTGCTTCCCGTGAACAATTTGCTAAGATGGGATGTGCAACAGTATTATGCCTTAGGGTGAAATTCACTGTTTGTGATTTTGAGTTATTGAGAGAAAGACGATTTGCCAAAAACCACTCGAACAAACTGCTCTCTGTGGTCCTAAAATCCATATCATCGATCTGGGATAACTTTGATAGTATGTAGTATCATCAGCAAATAGAAATGTGTTTATTGGGCCCTCCTGTGAAAATCCCAAGTCATTAATATAAATGAGAAATAGTATTGGACCCAGGACTGACCCTTGAGGCACTCCATACCTCAAAGGTTTTTTATCAGATTTAAGCTGGTTAAGGGACACGTACTGAAATCTATCTGATAGATAAGACTCAATCAATTGAATGGACATAGGATGAAAGTTATATGCATGGAGTTTTTTTAAGAAGGATACTGTGAGTGACACAATCAAAAGCTTTTGTAAGGTCAAGGAATGAGGCAAGGGTATCGAGAAAGCCTTCAAATCCTTCCAAAATATTGCTTGTAAAATGGTCGATAGCAAGTGTTGTTGTCCTGTTTTTTCTGAACCCAAATTGAGCCACAGCAAAAAGCCGATTAGATTCAAAATAGTCATTAATCTGCTTCTTTAAAATTCTCTCAAATACTTTAGAAAGAATTGGTAAAAGAGAAATTGGACGAAAGTTATTGTGATCATCAGCCGAATCCTTACCTTTAAAGAGAGGTATGACTTTTGTGGTTTTAAACACTGAAGGAAAAATGCAAGATGAAATTGAGTAGTTCATTAATTTAGTTAAAGGTATAATAATGTGTTTAATTGCTTTGATTATTTTTGTGTTCATTCCATCAGAGTCCTTACTATGGCTATTTTTTAATTCATCAATTGCTCCTGAAACTTCATCCAAATTTGTTGGCTTAAACCTGAAGCAAGAATGATCAGAATGTGGTATAAAACTAAGGTATGTATCAAAAGATTGGTCAGTATGATTAAGTTTATTTATTTCATTTTCAGCTATGTCACAGAAGAAACTATTAAAACTATTTGCATTGAGTGGTGAATTTTTTATTGGTAAATTCTTATTTTTCGTGTTTATAAGGGACCACATAGCCTGCTGACGATTGTTAGAATTTAATATAAAATCATCATTAGATTTAATCTTTGCCTCATGTATAGCATGTCTGTATTTTTTTCTATATCGAGAAAGGGTTTCCTTTGATACTAAAATGGGATCTATTTTATTTAAAGATGTCAAAAATTGTAACCTCTCCCTCATAAGTTTCAATTCGTCATTGAACCAGGAAAATTTTTTAAATGGTTTACCTTGCTCAACAAGCATAGATTTTTCAGGGAAAGACAGAATTATTGCCTCTGTTAAAGAATTAATAAACATTTTGAACCTTGAATCTACATCAATACATTCATTGTCGATAAAAAGAAAATTTTGAAAACAAAGACTGTTATTTAAAAAGGCTAGTCCCATCTCAGTAATAGGCCTGTAACATACTCTAGTTTTTGAAGTATTATGGGATACTTGACATTTAAGCAATATGCCTTTGTGGTCTGAAGTGTGAGTAAGATCAACAGCTTCGGATTTTAACAAGGAATCATGAATATTTGTAAACACATTATCAAGACATCTGCTATAACGAGTGTTACATTTTATTGATTTTTTGAGGTTATAGGACCGAAAGAAATTGCACAGATCCAAGGCTGCAATATCCCTCTCATTGAAATGCACATTAAAATCCCCTGTTACAATAAGAGGTTTATTAGTATTTAACTTTTTGAAAATTTTTGACATTGTATCAAGAAATTGATTTAAGTCACCATCAGGAGTACGATATACAGTAACAAGTTGAACATCAAGTTTTTCCAAGAGTATACCTGTTATTTCACAATGTTTTTCGAGAGAAAAACCATCAAGATTTAATGAAACAGAAGCAAAGTTTTCTTTAATATATATACTTACACCCCCATGGGAGCCCACCGACCTTGAAAAGGTAGAAATCATTCTGTGGTTCTTGATTTTAATTGAAAACAGTTCCTCAGATACCAGCCAATGTTCATTAATACATAAGCAATCTGCCGATACTTCATTCAGGAGCACCTCCAGATCCAAAAAAGAGGTACGCAAACATTGTATATTACAGTGTAAAACACTTAGACAATAATTATGTAATTTGTTATTAAAATTTCCCAAAATATTTTTATTACAATTATTATGTACAGGAACAGTTACTGCACCACAGTGTTTTTCAGCTGGTTTACTGAGGATCGAGGGCGTTGAACATGGAGAAAATGGTTTATGGTAGTCCCCAATGGCCACAAATCGGATGACATTATGGCATCATTGTTCTTCCTGGGAACTCCTACCTTAAAGGAGCTATATACGCGGTCCTTTTTGGTAACCATCCTCTCGCACACACAACGCTGGTTGAGCTCATATTTTTTGAGGAAGTTGACGACGTCAGTTGCTGTAGTCTCGGGAGCAAAACCTGATACAAACACCCATGATTTATTGGTAGTGGGTGCCACAACCTTTAGCAGGTCATCCGTGTTAGCGCCTTTCTTGGGACTTGGTCTCCTGTTTTGACTCCTTTTTTTATAGGACACCAATTTAAAATCATCGTTTTCGGTCACTTCCTCTCGGATGGTAGGAAGTATTGGTAGGTCTGAGGAGATTTGTGAATCTGGATTGGCATTATTGGCAATTTGGTTTTGATCTTGCTGATTGCAATGAGATTGCAATTTATGTTCCGCGATAATTCTCAAAGTTATTATGATTACCCTTTTTAAATAGAGGAATTACCATTGCAGTCTTAAGCTTATCAGGGAAATACCCACTCTCAATAGAATGATTTATCAAGTATGCCCGCAAGTGCGCAATATACTCTTTACAACTTTTTAAAATATTATTGCAGATGCCGTCGTGACCATATGCATTCGAATTCTTAAGCCTACATATTATATTCAAAACGTCCTGCCTACAAACAGGAGATAAAAATAAAGTTTTATCAAAAGAAGGTACATTCTCATTATGAAACTGAAAATCAGTGGGTTTTTTATCATCCAACAATGTAAAATGTGAATTAAATGCATCAGCTAATTCATTATCAGAAACTCTATTACCATTAATCGTAATTTCAATGCCATGTTTTACATTTGTTTTTTTGTATATTATTAATACATTGCCACATAGCTTTAGATTTATTCTCTGAATTCAAAATTTTAAGATCATTTTTACTGCGAATAAAATTTTTTAATTTTTCTCTGTATATTATATTTAACTGTTTACCAAGTGAGAGATATTGTTTATCATACTTAGCTAAATCATTAAACATAGTTACTCTTTGTTTAAGCCTTGTTAACTCAGGATTTAATGTAATTTTCTTTGTACGTTTGTTTAATAAGTAGTGTTTTTTTAGAGGGAAAGACAAATCAAAATAATGAAAAAGAACTTCCGCAAATACACTAAAAGCATCATTGGGGGAAGGCACTTGGAATACCTACCTAAAATCCTCCATTTTTAAAAAATTTATAAACGTTAACATATTATCGCTACCAAAATTTCTCCGGAAACAGTACATTCTTTCGAGTTTCTCGACCTTAGAGTCAGACTCAATGCACAAAAATTGACAATAGTGGTCAGATACATTAAAATTCAAAACATCACAATAACTGTTACATATTATATTCGTCAGGAAATTATCTATACAGGTTGCTAATGTAGCACTCACCCTAGTTGGAACTTTAACATTATCGTAAACTAAGGGCATTTACGATAATTGTAGCGGTATCTACCGGTGGGTATACAGCGGTAATCAGCTGATTAACGTCGATACGTTCAGGTAAATGGTAATTGTCGAACGGAAACGGTGCGGATCGCGAGTAACCTTAAAAAAATGTTATTATAAATATATATTTATCTATGATTATAATGAAGAATAATAAACGTCAAGCTATCGCAATCTTGGCTACTTTTCAAATATTAGATAGTAGTGATTCGGAAACTGAATGCATTATAAAATAGTTTCAGTTTCAAGGCAGAAAACATAAAAGAAGGAAAAAATAACGTTTGTTTATTGAAAAATATATTGAAAATGTTGCTTTTCGCTATATGATGTTGAAGGTATTTTAATTATTTCTCTTTAAAAATGAATGTAATAGTAAAATTATTTTCAGAGTTTCGGAAGTATAAAAGTAACAAACAGACTCGCAGGCGAAATTTGTAGGTTATGTCCATATAAGATGTAAATGTACCGACACAAATAGCAAATCCATAAAGTTGGATCGCGGTACATGTGTCGGTAGATTCAATTGAATTACAGAACGCGGTTGGTTAATGGAACACAAATTAACGAACGCTCAGATACATACCAGTAGATACCGCTCCAATTACCGTAAATGCCCAAGCTATATGTACCCATAAGGTCAAAGAGGAGCTTTAGATTTAAAGTGTCAGAAAAAAATTAACATTAAAGTCACCTCCTATAATGAAGCAATAATTGGGACGACTAAGATGATTTAACATACTGTTAAAAAGCTCCAAAAAACAATTAAAGTTACCCAGAGGTGGTCTGTATATGGTTATTAAAAACTGTTTCAAATGATCTATTCTTACACAGCAACATTCAAGAATACCTTCAGCACAGAACTGGGAAACTTCACAAGAATAACAGGTTTAGACCCCTAGTAATTCAAGGCTTTTTAATTTTACTTTTAATGTTTTTTTAATGAAAGAGAATAGTTAAAGATATTGACCACTGCCTGCCAGTCAGTGTCAGCACACGTTTGCGAGAGCCTACCATAATTTCGTCTTGTAAACAATCTGCCCCTCCTTCTGACTCTTTGTTTACAAGTTATACTGCGGGTATAACATCACAATGACCCTGGTCAATGACTAGATTTGAACAAAGATAATTAAGGTTGATGAATAAGTTGTATTACAAGTAGGCACAGTAACATGCATATTATTCAAGTCGAATTACCTGAACAAATCCTGCAAAAACAGAGTATTTGTATTACAATAGTCCAAAAAATTTATATTAAAAAATCACCGGACAACACTATATGAGAATCAGACGGAAGTCGCGCCACAAAAGTCTCCAACTTTGTTATGAAGTTTACATACAATTTAAGCCTAAAACAATGTACCGCTGACATTTCAAATTCTCTCTCTTCCAAAAGATCGCTGAATTGTGAAGCACTCTTAAAACTATACAATTTAGAAAAACCATTATTTATTAAAATATTTGTTCTTCCATGCAGCATTGCTGTACAGCAAAACTTAACCACAGAATAGTGTGGCAAAACAATTGCCTCATCTGCTTTAATCTAGTGTTCGCACAACATTATGAGATTGAGATAATTAATGCTGTCCAAAAAAAGAGTCAGTTCATCTATCTTATTTCTTATTGACTGAATATTTAGTGATACTACAGTGAAGGAGTCACTGGCTCCCTCTACCCTAAAAAAGTAACAGGCTCCTAATTAACTAATAAATAAATAGCATATTCAATTCATAGAATCACTATGCCTTTACATTCATTCTTTTGAATAAAAGAAAGACATGGATGCTCAAAGAAGAAAATTTGCAAGATCAAAGATGAATATGCCACAAAAAAGTCCTAAATTCTGCAAAATACATTCCTAGGTTTTCACATTGGATGCATTATTTGCTTACAGTACTTAGGAGAAAATAATACTATAATTATAACGAATGCCATGTTGCCCTTGCTCATCCCAAGCTGCACATTTTTCTGAAGCCAGTAATGAGAGAAACCCATAAGTGATAATCATTATAAAAATTCATAATTTTTTACATTTCCAACAATTCTAAGGCATTAAAGAAGTAAATTTGACAGTAGCAGTTGTCACTTTAGGTTGGATTAGTTTCAGATAGATTGGGTTAGCTTGAATTAGTGTTAGGTACTTAATTTGGGTTGGTGTTGGTTGGCTTGGGTTAGTTTTGCCTAAATAAGAACTTAAGCTTCTCGCACACCTTAAGCGCAGCGGGCATTTTCAGGTTATTTTATTATCATGGATTAGCTGAGGGATAGGATAGATAATTGATTGGCTAATTTCAGTCTATTTATTATTCATTAAAATACCGTTTGTATTGCATATTGATGCATATTTATTTAAAAAAAAAATAATTTTCTATAATGAGGTGGGGTTATATCCAGTTATCTCTTTCTAATTATTGCACCTATCCATTATAATAATTAACCAAATTTATAAGAAATACGCAACAAATCTTGTTTCCGCCAATTTATTTTCGTTCAAATTTACTTCTTTAAAGTGTTAGAATATCTAGAAATGTAAAAAATTGCGCATTTCTATGATGGGGCTATATCAAAGTGTTACCATGATAATCCACATACAAAGCATGAAATGACCAAATAGCTTTTGTGGAAAACAATTGGCGTACTTACTGAACAAGATATTGATCATTTTCTTCTTTAATCCAAGATGCATTAAGATTATCAATCTCCGAATAATTCTCTTCTTTAACTGTATGTGGCAACCTTTCCAGAGGACCTATTAACTCTGGTATTGGGTTGTTACCCATATTATTTGCCAAATTGCTAGACATAATGTATCCCACTGGAGAAAATATCTAGTTCCCTTTATTTGGTTGCAATATTTAAAGTAGCAGGAGTTAACTTCTTCTGCGGGTAGTGGATGTTAGGACCTTTTTCCTTCCACACATCATCTAAATTTTACCATTTTTTAAAAATAGTTGTCTAGTTGAGTTGTGGTTTTAAGTTGCGTCACAGACAATAATTAGGTTTTTTGTCATTGAGTTATTCGATAAAATATAAACATAAACAATACCTTAGACAAGAAGACAAGGGTCAACGGGAACTCAACGGATACGGATAGACATGCGTTTAGGGATAGAGCTAAATTTTCGATGCGAAACCCTGCATGCGCAGTAGGGAAACAAGAATAATAGATATTATTATGGCTTTGCATGACCCCCGCTCGCTTCGGAGGGCAATCAACAAAAACTAAACAAAACAAACCCAAAATTAAAAAAAAAAGTTGAGCGAGTCTGCTAGCATTCGAGACACTGATGTGTAAACAATATATCCTATATCGAGATCATCGACATGAAAATCTAATGCCACCTTAGGCCGCGTGACACCTGAATCCAGGCAACCACATATCGGCGTCCTAGTGGTGAAAGGTTCTAATCCACTTAAGCAGAGTTTTGAGTAAACTGCATTTGAAATTTTTGGGCTTAGGAAATATATGCATTGTAATTTGTTATTAAAAGATTTATTTAAATTTAAACGTTCTGACTTAACTATTTTAATCCCAAATATATTGCCAATAGTATATTATATACCGCGGGACGGAGATAGTACTTTTAATGCCGAAGGTAAAGTTTATATTGTAATTTACCTGAGGGATTAAGACTACTACTTCAGTCGCAAGGTATATACGATATTTTTCGTACTTCCGAAATTGAAAAGTAAAAAAAAGCACATAGAAACCTTTACAAAAACATAATTATGACAAATAAAGCGAGGCGCACGCCAGGGCGGCCGCGTTTTTTTGAGAAGTCACTGCTTGACAATTTACCGTAGTAACGGTGCGTTGTGACAAGAATAATTTTGAGACATTGTCATTACGCGAGTGTCAAAAGCTCAGCCAGTATTTGTAATTTAATCTTTCCGGGATTTCCGACAAAAATTTAGTCCCGGAGGGACAAAAAGTGACACACACTTTAGTCCCTGTCACAAGGTAGTGAAGTTATTATTTCAGTCACGGAAGTACGAAAAATATATTATCGAAAGAAATAAATGTTTTTGCGAATATAACTACATTATGTGGCTTAGGACTTTTCACTTGCAACAAAAATTCGTAAACGTACATTTGTAACTTTAGAACTTAGCAAACATCTTCATCATCTGAAGGGTCTAAAGGGACTTCTTCCGTAGACCTCAAATTTTTATAAAATGAATGGTAAGCTGCAGGAATTCACAGGGAAGTAGGGGAGAGTTGCCCAAAACGGGATAGCTAAAGTTCTTTGACTCGAAACTCACTAACTATGCTACTGATTACTACCGTGTTTTACCTGTAACTTTCCCATTATGTTTAACTACAGGTATTCCTCAATACCTTGATGATAATATAGTAAAAGTAATATTTAAACAAATATGTAAAGTATCCCGTTTTGCCCACTTGGTCGAGTAAAATGGGATGGTGTTTGAATATGATGAAAAAGGTAGAGCGTAAAGTAAATTATATTTGTTGAACATAAAACAGATCAAATTATGCGTTTTATATTAGTAATAAAAATAAATAATCTTAACCCCGACAAAAATCGCACGAGACACGAGTACGGTTGATCATCGTTCTCCACTCCTGAGCAAGCTTCGTGAGCCTAACGTCGACAGTCCTGGCACATAACCCAACCGTCTTCAGTCTTAGATTTGGTGTATAGTGTGGTGTGGGGGTTAGAGGCATCTGGAACCAAGTCCATAAAAGAGGAATAATTCAAATTGGGTAATATTTAGTATGGTAATCAAATCTCTAGAAGTCTAAAAAATGGCCACTAACTTCGGCGATATTAAATTTAGTCAAATAAAATATAGCGTATAGCACTCAGGGAATAACTTTAATCCAGTGATACCACATTTGTCAAAATCGGTTCAGCCGTTTGGCCTCTAGCGTGGAACATACATAGATAAAGAGCGTTTGACAAAACGGAATACTACCCCGTTTTACCCGATCGCAAGGTATCCCATTTTACCTGACTGCACATGTCCAAAGGATTTTCTAAATTTTCACAAGAAAAAAAAATGGTGTGATATTCACAAATATCTCAAAATACAGCCAAATATATGCAGAATCATAAAAACTATTCACCGATATTTAATTTTCTTCTTTAATCCAAGAGATACACTGACAATACAAAAAACCCTAACGTTGCTTTTTCGAACTATAATTTGTCACTCACCACAGTAACATAATTAATCAGAATATCCACTTGCTACATTTAGACAAAAGTTATTTCTAGCGATTAACACCGTGATTCATCAGATGGCGCTGCTTGTTTGGAAATAAAGGCCGATATCCTGTTTTACCCACCGATCTGGAGATCGGTGGTTTTACCCAGAGAGAAATTAATAACTAAAGTGAGAGGGCTTATTGAATAGGGCATTTTGTAGATAGCGTTTATATGCTACCGCGCAATTTAGACGCGCACGCCGTTTGAAACGGTGGCATTTGGAATTAATAGAGTAGAACGTCAATGAAATGCAAGCTGTCAGGGAAACGTCGCGTCATTTTTATCATTTATATATTGTGTTTGCGTGTAGTTTTTGAGTTTCGTGTTTGTTAATAACCAGGTATTTCACCCAAAAATAAAGAGCAAGGTGTACTGCAAAAGTAGATCAGTTTCGTTCAAGTGGTTAAGACATCCATCTGCTGAGTCATCGGTGTATCCGTGGCCGTGCATCGGTCGGAAAATTGGAAGCCGGCTATCCGGATTCATATTAGCTTTGGAAGGCTAAGTTTATTTATCTTAAAAGGTATGATTCATACACATTTAAATAATGGTTTATTATTTCTAACAAATAATAAAACATTTTTTGACCAAGTTGCATGAAAACCATGAATGTATCTACCTATTTGTAATAATAATCATTTTCTTCTGGGATTAACTGCTGCTGGATTGTTACGTTACGAGAGTATTTAGAATAAAAGGGTAGCTCGAGCATAAATATTAAAATTATAAAAATTGTTAAGAATTTTATTTTCTTATGTTTGGAAATCTAAAGATATTATGTATTATTTTATATCATTTATTCGTTAGTGGTTTAACTTATAAATTATTATAGATCCCATGTTAACATTGGCTATTTTTCCCGTATTTCGTGTTTAAGTTAGGCGAGCAAAGGCAAAGGTTGGCCTACTTATTTATGTACTATTATCTATATGCTTAGTTGACTTTTAAATTAAGTGTGCAAGACTAACTGTTTTTGCCTATAAAGAATATGTATTTTTTATATTATTTGTTAGTGGTTTCACTAATAAATTAAAGTTCCTATAGTAGGCTGTTTTTTCTATCTACAGAGTTAACTTTTTGATGTAAGAGTTTATTCCTGTTGTCGAAATGTAAAGAATAATAAATTATCGTTCGATTGGTTAAAATTGTCTTGTTTTATTTTCACCTGCTCAATAAATTTAAAAAGTTTAAATATTTTCCATAGATGGTCTAAATGTGACCTACTATACCATGCCATGTGGGTATAAATACCTACTTTATCGACCGTGAGCACATAGTTTGTTTTAGATGCCCACAGTGGCGCCACCGTAACAAGGTCCGCAAAGAATACCGTATATCTGGCGCTCTCACTTTAGTTATTACTTTCTCTCTGGTTTTACCTGCCTATCATGTTTTGGGCAACTCTCCCCTACATGATTGGAGCAGGCTTTGAAGTTTCTTTTTTCAATACACAAACGATTTTTATAAAGTAATTATCCCTTAACCCGCTGGCTGTCCTTGTGGAGATCCTTTTAATTAGAAGATTGAAATTCTTGAGCAGAAAATTTTTCTTTATAAAAAAAATCTGGGAAGATCTGCCTTTCTATATTGTAGCCACTTTATTTTGAGCCAATTGATAGTTTCTCCTGTCTCATTTTTATTTCGATTTTTAATATAGGAAATAGGAATTAATGGAGGAAAAATGTTTATAATTTAAAAAGTCGTCAAACTTAAGTTCATCTACTTTACAAAAAGGTTTTTTAATTTTTGCCGTCCGCACATTGTATACCAACCCTCAGGCGTAAAAATATCAATATGTGTTGCCCCTAGTCTCAATGCTAGATTAAGCGCGATCGCATTCCATATCAGAATGCCTAGATTCCATGAATTTTGATTCACAACTTCTATCGGTAATTCCAAAAGTGCTTTAAGAAACACCGCATCATTGATGCAATTTCAGTTTTACCCGGATGCGGTATCAGAATAAAAAGTAACTTCTTGTACGAAGGGATCAAGATTTTGTAAGATATGCCACAAGCAAGTTGCAATTTCTGAGGACCCTTTCGATCCTACACATTCATGCCACATATACCTAGTGGCTTCTGAATTTGCCAAGTTGTAAACCGTAAAGTTAAATGTCTTTAACTTTTGAGCATAATATAAATTACCAACATTAAGAGATGGTGTTACAAGAATGTTTTCCATGTCCATTGTTTAGCAAGCGAAGCTGTTATTTAATTTGGCTCTTTGTCATCTTTTTTATGATCCCTAGATTGTTGTTTTCTAATAAAATGTAGGTCGTACTCTTCTTGCAGTGATATATTTTCTTGTTCTCCCATAGAACTGAATTTCGTGCACAAATCGCACTGCTCCTTCTTTGAACAATAAAATCGAAAGTTAAATTCAGTAGTGAAAACATTTCTGTAAAAACTACTTGGGGAACGATATTTCTATCTCGGCAAAAAAGTTTGCAGTGTTCATACAGCTGTTTCTCAGAAAGGTTGGAGGGCATATAAGTTCTTTTCGTAGTGCTTCGACAATAGCGTGACAAAACTACAGAAATGGAATTGATATGTTCTTCCATGAGTTTGGATCTCTTTTTCTTTTTCGAGTAAGCATTTTAGCAGCATTTTCTTGGGCAGACTCGTTTGAAACGAGTCGTTTCCATTAATATCGGCATCTAATCACGCTCCCCTTCTTTATCCGGTTCTTCTTCGGATTCTGAAGACTCTTCCAAGTTAATGATGGATCACTATCCCTATCGGAGCTGATATTCCCCTCGTTTCTTTTCTGGTTTTGTGCTAGCTCAACTAATAATTTGCTTCTTGCACTGATTTTTAATTTAAACAGACGCACTTTACACAGCAACAGTCAGTCAACGACTAGAAAACCGCATAACATTCTGTCCAGACCTGCAATATGTGGATTAGAACTATTAACTACTAATGAAATACGTTTGCGGAATGAAATTATATTACCTAAAGTAGCTTGAGACTTTTCACCACGGTAGATTTATGGCTTATAACTTTTAGCGAATATGCTGTAAACAAGAAAAACAATTGATCAGCGGCTTAGATCTCTTAACCAGTATGAAATTTAAACATTTTTAAGTATGTTAATAGTCACAACTTAAAAATGAAAATGTGGATTAGGATCATTCATCACTAGGGCGACGTTATTTGGAAGTGGTTGCCTGGCGTTAGAAGGAACACGTTTTACACACAAAAAGCTTAAAGACCTACACTCTGACCAGTAGCGTGCCGTGGGTATAAAGGCGGGAGGTGCGAGCTATTTCGAGGGCGTCGAATGATGAGTCATTTGCAGTTTGCATTAGGAGGCTGAGGCGGGTTAGATAGAGGGCGGGGGGGCATTCGCCCCCCCTGGCTCCCTATACGGTAGTGAAGGGACTATTCGAATACAAATAATCGAAGTATTCGATTCTGGCTTGCATTCGAATGCATTCGATTCTCAACGAAGAATTCGAATACCAGAAATATTTGAATGCGCTAACAACGAATTAATCGTCCCTCGAATGCTGGTTGAATCGAAATTAAATATGAATCTGCACAATTCGCGTCAAATGCGATAATAATATAACTTGTTCGATTATGCTGGTCTGCCGTCTGAGCAACAAATAATAGCGGGCTTTGTTTTGTATTATGGTAAACAATAATCGAAAACGCTATACCTACTATAAAAAGTATAAAATAGAGTAGTTTAATTACTGTGGTAGTTTTTTAATTATTGGATATTTTTCTTCTGTAGTAAACATATTATTAATTTTAAATGAGGTAGTCGGCAGGTCATGTATGACATACATGTTTTTTGCATTTTTTTGCAACTTTTAACCAATATTTTATTTTTAAATCGAGAGTGCTTTCGCTAATTGTAATTTGTAAAAATGTTTGCTCTTATGCTTAAATGGATCAAGAATGAAGACTTCAAGATCAAACAATCCCGAATCAGACAATTTCCAAATTTGAATTTGAGAACGAGACTTCCAAGTCATTCAAAATCTCGAGAGGTTGAATCGCTAATTGAAACATTTGGTATATCGCGACTAATCCAAATAATTCGATTCTTTGTATTCGAATAATCATTCGATTCTCAAAAGTATTCGAATGGAAGATATTCGATTTTAAAAATCGTCCGATTTTCCCTTCACTACTATACGGCACGCTACTGACTTTGACATAAAAAACGTATCATAGGAAAAATATTGAGATTGTAAAACGGAATTACTTTTCTAATATGATGTCCAATACAGATAATAAGTCTGCCACTGCTTGGACTATTATTAAGAATGATTACTATAAATAAAAATAAATCTGGGCCTGTAAAGTTTTTTAACGGAGATACCGAGGTAACCGATGAGAAGCTGGCGGACGAATTTAACAAATATTTCTTGGGGTTTCCAAAGATTTTTGCTGACCACGATAGAGAGACAGATCTGCCTGGGATCGGGGATGATATAGACGAGACAGTTGACGAAATGCGATATATTAAACGTTTCTTAAGGACTCCAAGGGTTTCGATAGTATACCGTGTTCTATTTTGAGTCATGCTGTTGACCACATAAAATTTCCATTAGCCAGTTTAATTAATAAGTCTTTTCAGGAGGGATGCTTTCCAGCTCTGTTAAAGCAAGCGACTGTAATCCCTATTTACAAAAAAGAATCGGTTGAATTATCGAGGAATTTCCATACTTTTAGTATTTTTGAAGATTTTTGAGAACGCTTTCTGTGAAAATCTAAAGTTTATTTGTTCGAATAAAATTATAAGGTGTTCTCAATTTGGTTTTCAGAAGGGACTATCAACCCAAGATTCTCTATTATCACTAATAAAGTTTATTGTAAAGAAACTTGAGAAAAAACAGAAAATTATTTGTATGTATTATGAATTATCTCGTGCCTTCGATATCATAAGGCACGACTTGTTAATCAAGAAATTGAGAAATTATGGTATTCGAAATTATGCTCTTGCTTGGGTGGCATAGTATTTAAGGGAAGAACACAAGTTATCACGCTAAATGTAAAAGGTCATACTCTTAAATCAAAGCCACTTGCTGTTGAGCGAGGTGGGCCTCAGGGGAGTACGGTTGGACCAATACTTTTCATTAATGACCTACAGACTTATTTTAAGGATCAATTTATTTCACAATTTGACGACGATACTAGTATTGCAATGCGTGCACTAAACTCACAAGAACTGTCAGAATCTGTTACTCACTGCGCGACTAAAATGCAGAATTATTTTAGTCAAAACGGCTTGTCACTGAATGCCACCAAGACAAAAGTTATACATTTCTCTCCCTTACCGGTAGATTGCAGTCATTACACCCATCTAAACGGCAAATCACTACAGGAAGCAAATTCTGCTCTCTCATACCGGCATTACACATGGACTCCTAACTTAAATGGAATAAACATAAGTATAGATACTCTGGGTAACAAATTATCCGTCCTTAGAAACGGAATTTCGTCGATATAAATATTTTAAGTGTATTATAATGCGCAGGTCCATTCTATTCTAAACCATATTGTATAATCTGCTGGGGAAATTCACCAGCCACCAGAGATTTTTTCCTTGCTCAAAAGCGAATCATACGCACAATGGTGTACAAATCTCAAAGGGATTCTTGTAGAGACATTTTCAGGCAGCTGCAAACACTTACTATACCGGCTATATATATTTTGTCAAGTGTGGTGCATATCAAATGCAACCCTCAATTAGCTTCTACGTTTTCAGACAGATATATCACCTATGACCTACTTCTAATATTTTGTTATAACATAGATTAGCACTAACTGCCAAGAGCTGCGTTCTTATGACTTCACGACTCTGAGGCCGATGCTTCGAGTGGAAGCGGCCCTAGGTGGTAGATGCATAAGCCTACTCGCATCGTCCGGGGAAAGACCACCCCACCAGAATTGGGAAGCGCTAAGTGGTTTTCCCAAATCACGTTCCGCTTCCGCGCTGGTGGTCCCGGGTTCCACAGTAGGAATATATGGACATGATGGTGCTTCCAGGATCAAAATATTCCGGAAGTAAACTCCCCGGCCATTCGGATCTCCGGGCGCTGGGTGGCCCTGGGAGCCCTTCATTCCGCATTTCACAGACAACAAAGATACCGAACCAATTTAGAATATATTTCTGCAACATAAGAGGCCTAAATACAAACATAAATTCGGTACATTAACACCTACAAGCAAATAGACCACACATATTAGCCCTTACAGAAACACAAGTATGTTCTACTACAACAACAGTAAACTACCCGTATCCTGGTTACGACTTACATACCCGATTTAGACATAAGTTCGAAATATGCCTTTTTGTCTGAAGCGACCTTTCATGTCACCACGAGGAAACACTCGAACCGAACAACCTTGACGTCATGTGGCTCAAGTTCACCGCCAAGGGATTAACCAAGTTTATATGTTGTCTCTATCGCCCTCCGAGCGATAGAGCCTACCAAAGCTTTTTCTCAACACTAGCTACCACTTTTGACTCAATACAGGTCGATCACCCCAGTTCAGAAATAATCGTTCTGGGAGACTTCAATGCCCACAACACCAACTGGCTCAAACATCACAACAAGACCGACAACGAAGGTAGAGAAGCTGAAGCATTTGCCATCAGCTGCGGGCTTACTCAACTCGTAGACGAACCAACTCGAATCTCAGCGAGGGGCGAATTCACCGCCCTCCTGAATCTTTTTCTGACCACCAATCCTGACCAGTACAAGGTTACAGTTGGTCCCCATTAGGTACCTCCGACCACAAAGTTATTACAACGGTTTGTGAATTGCCATTCATACAGAAGGATCCACCATTGCCTCGCAAAATCTACCTAGATTTTCCTTGGCTCGACGTCTGCTTTGCTACTGACGACCCGTCAGACTGCTGCGAAGAGATCATGCAAGTAATCTCCTCAGGAATGGAAGCATATATCCCAAATTCCATCAAGTTACCATCAAAAGGAAAGCCCTGGTTCGACAAAAGATGCGAAAGAGCTGTAGGAAGGAAACAGCAAGCCTATAAGTACTACTATACGAGTGCAAGCGTGTGATCGACGAAACTAAGGACAAACACAATCAAAGGATCAGGAATAAACTTTTGCAATGCCCCAGTGGTTCCAGGAATTTCTGGTCGGTAGCAAAGGCAGTAAGTAACAACTTTACAAAAACGTCTCTCCCACCTTTGACGAACGAACGTGGCATCACGGCGACTACAGCCAAGGAAAAAGCAAACATGCTCGCCAAAATGTTTTCATCGCACTCTACCTTAGACGTGCCCCAAGGCAAGACTCTCCCCACTATACCGAACATCAATACCACCATGGCAGAAGTCAAGTTTTCTCATCGCGATATTCACAAAATCCTTAAAGAACTAGATACGCAAAAGGCATCAGGACCGGACGGAATACCTGCCATCGTGCTAAAGAACTGCGCCAACGAACTAACCTATCCTCTTGGAAAGTCGCTCGAGTGCAACCTCTTCCAAAAAAGGCAAGAAAACCACGACCTCAAACTATCGCCCAATTGCCTTGCTTCCAATAATCTCCAAAGTCATGGAACGTGCAACTACTCAAGTACCTCGAGAGCAACAGAATAATCAGCAATAATCAATACGGCTTTCGCAAAGAGAGATCGACAGGAGATATATTGGCCTATGTCACTCATATATGGAGTAGGGCATTTGAAAACTACGGAGAGTCTCGAGCGATTGCGTTGGATATTTCAAAGGCATTCAACCGAGTTTGGCATGAAGGACTGCTCAACAAACTGCCCGCATCTCTCTGCAGCTGGCTGGCCAGTTTCCTTAAGAACCGATCCCTACACGTTGCAGTCGATGGACACATCTCGGACACCTTCGCCATCAACGCGGGCGTGCCTCAGGGCGCAATACTTTCACCAACTCTGTTCCTCATTTATATTAATGACTTGCTGATCGAAACGAATAATCCTGTTTACAGTTTTGCAGATGACAGTACCCTTGTCTCCCACTTTAGATCAGAAAAACCCTTACCAGCGACTGAGACTCATCACCGCAGACAGGAGCAGATTACAGCAATTAATCAAGACCTGGAGCAAGTTCAAACTTGGGGCGACCGAAATTTGGTCCAATTCAATGCAGCAAAGACCCAAGCAGCAACGTTTACTAAGAGGGCAAATACAGCGGGCCCTGACATCACTATGGCAGGATCGACCATTCCTTCATCCTCGTCAATCGGGCTGCTGGGTGTCTCGGTCAACAGCAATACTTCATGGCATGACCATGTTGCTAACATCGCAAAATCAGCCTCCCAGAAGCTTGGTGCGCTATTGCGCAACAAAAAACTCTATACACCGCAGCAGTCGCTCTTGCTGCACAAAACGCAAATAAGACCGTGCTTAGAATATTGCTCACATATCTGGGGTGCCGCACCAAAGCATACCCTAAAGCTGCTGGATTCCATTCAGAAGAGGGCTGTGCGTCTCGTCGGCGATCCGGAGTTGACCCGGAATCTGGATAGTCTTGAACATCGCAGACATGTGGCCGAGATGTCTCTGTTTTACAGATACTTTCACGGCAGATGTTCCCAGGATTTGGCCCGCATAATCCCGCCCCTGGCAACTCCTGTCAGACAGTCCCGACAGACGGCAGGAACGCACCAGTTCGTCGTACAACTAGAAACACCTACAACATCGCTTTACCAGAACTCCTTTGTCTGGCGCACTGCACCACTGTGGAATTCACTTCCAGGACATCTGTTTCCCACTAATTACAACCTACAAATATTCAAGAACCGTGTCAACATCTTCGCACACACACCGCTCGTCGAGCGCCATAGGGTCTCCCTTTAGTGTGTGCCACTGCCATAAAAAAATATATATCTATCTGCCGCTAGAGTTAAAGAACATTCAGAGCATCCCACTCTTCAAATCAGAGTATCCCACTCTTCAAATCAAAAGAATTCTGAGTCATGGTTTCTATTCTGTTAGTGAATACTTTAGACTGCCAAAATTTGTAATTATAGCTATTGTGATTTGTAATGAGTATTGAAGAATGTGTTTATTTTGTTTTTATACATCACTTGCTAGATATTAATGGTTTTTTTGTTGACGTTTTCTATACATATTTTTTATGTTTAAAGAAATAAAAATTTTTGAACTTGAATTTGAATCACAATCGGTTTACAAATTCCGTCCCCACATTTCCCGAGATTTACCCTCATACCGCCGCGTTAGATGTTTACACATCAAAAAACACTTTTATTCACAAAATAATTTTTATTATATTTCTTTGTTTATACAGAGGTTAAAGAAAAGCATACTGTGGACTACTGCTCGTAAAGTAATGATATTAACTGAATACTTCTTGGGATACAGCGGCAATATAACATTCACTTAAGATACTGAATTTTACACAATTATTTATTTCTACTGTGCGTCTTAAAGTGGATTTGTAGAGTTGGTTTCCGTTTTGTTTTAAAGGAACAGTCCAAACAACGAAACCACTGAATTTGATCAGCAGGCCTATGAATTAAGGCGTGTCTTAACAAATTGTGCGTGTGAATTGTTTTATAAGGACACTCTGGACATTTATTCCAACCTTTGGCGTCTTCGCCTTGATGCTTGAGCTGGTGCCTCTTAAAAAGGTCCTTTTGAAGGGTACGGTATGAACAATCCGAACACTGCAACCAGTCCAAACTATGTTGATCGGCAGTTCTATGTCTATTTAAGTGTCGTTTTAGGTAATTTTTGTGCTTAGTTTTAAACGAACATTCTAAACAGTGAAACCACTCGATCTGATCAGCAGGCTTATGAATTATGACATGCTTCTCAAAATCACTTTTGCGGTCAGTTTTATAGGCACAATCTGAACATTTATGACAATCTTTTATAACTTTGCCGTGGTGCCTAATCTGGTGCCTCTTAAAAAGGTTCTTTTGAAGGGTACGATATGAACAATCCGAACACCGCAACGAGTCCAAACTATTTTGATCTTCAGTTCTATGTCTAAGTAAATGGCGTTTTAGATATGGTTTTTGCTTCGTTTTAAACGAACACTCTAAACAGTGAAACCACTCGATTTGATCAGCAGGCATATGAATTAAGGCATGTGCTGACAAACTTCTTTTGTCGATTGTTTTATAGGGACATTCTGAACATTTATGCCAATTTTCTGCGTCTTCGCCTCGATGCTTGATCTGGTGCTTCCTGAAAGAATACTTTTGAAGGGTTTTATATGAACAATCCAAACACCGCAACCAATTCAAATTAGGTTGATTGGCAGCTGTATGTTTATTTAAATGGAATTTTAAAGATTTTTTATGCCTTGTTTTAAATGAACAATCAAAACAGCGAAACCACTGGATTTGATCGACAGGTTTATGAATTATGGTATGTGCTGATAAATTACTTTTCTTTATTGTTTTATAAGGACACTCTGGACATTTATGCCAACTTTGTCTGTCTTCGCTTTGATGCCTAGCCTGGTGCTTTCTGTTATGGCGTTTTAGAGAATATTTCTCTAATTGATATGTCCCTCTGCAATGGACCATAGCATGTTGCTTAAAATTACTTTTCTGGTTAGTATTGTAAGAGTTTCCAGGACATGCATGCAAAGTAACTGGATCTTCAGGCTTAAGGACAAATTCGTAGTTTAACCTGAAAAAAAAACAGAAACATCTTTAAAACCCTATAAAATAATTATATGAGTGCATGTTTGAACAAGAATATTATTAATATTCGCATCCTCTTGAAAATGTGTTCAACTAAATAAAAACTAATCTATAAACACATATTTATTATCAATAGAAAACTCATAGCGTCTTTACTGGAATTATTGTTGAAAGATGTATTAGATATTTCTAATTTTTTTTTGTGCGAATATACCGGTACCACAACCTTTAACAAGAGATCTTTAGAATTGGAACCTATTCCTAACCGTTTAGGTATAGTTTTAATGGTGCATATTTTGCATTTGTTGCGACTACCAAAAAATGTAGTTGTTCCAATGAAAAATTAAAGATTTGGAAGGCTACCCCATATTTGAGGCCGTACTGAAAATATCAGTCACTGCCCTTTTTATAAAAATTGCAAAGAGAACAAAATAGACAACAAACTAAAATCTTGTAGGCCTTTTTAACAAATACTTCATCATATCTTGTAACACTTTTTCCCCCCTTTACTGGATATACAAGCAAAATCCTAAGCCAACATACATAAGAAAGACGGAGAATTTTTAAGACTTTTTGCTGGACAAGAAACACCATTTATATAAGTTTCACATTACTTTTTCTGTATTTATATTATTATAAACTAAGGTAAAGCAAAATGCAGAAATACGGAAATGGGGGGTGGTTTTGAAAAATTGCTGTCTCCATGCTATAGCGAATTAATTTTTGAAATTTTTCCTCTGGTCTAACTGGGTGTAACAAATCTCAAGTGCAAAATGAAAAAAACTTGTAAATGGTGATATACATGACAAATTTCTTACTTGGATTCCGACATGGCGTCTTCATCTTCATCACTTTTAATATCAACTTCCTCATGACTTATAAAATCCGATTGATTCAAATAGTCATCATTGCAGTTTTCGTCATTGGATTTTCTTAATAAAAATAATAATTTCAATTTCAGAATATCGATGTATGTGTTTATGATGTGCTTATTAAAATTTTAGTTACTTACATATCCAGCTCAGTTTTAATATTCATGTTTTCTCTATTGGTCGTGAATTGTTCATTTAACCCACTGACAGCTTCAGTTGATAATGATCTAAAAATATTAAATACACTCCTTAAACATGTTTTACATATGATACCCATAATAAAATTGACTGAACATTTGTTTATAAATAAGTAAATTATTTTACTGTAAAATAATGATCTTTCTGATTGTTAATGTTACATTGATACAGCAAAATATGCTTTTTACCTGTCGTCTAAATCATCCTTTGCATTTTCATATTTGATAGAATGTATTTTTAATACATTTTCTTCTGTCTTAAGTTCTCTACAAAATACATTCTAATAAGTATTGCTTTGACTTATAAATACAATTTTGTAATAATCCTGAATGGCGTTACTTACATCAATGACAATTTAAAAATAATATCATCGCATTGAAAAAAAGGCTATCCATAGTTATGCTATAAGGGTTGTTATAATTCGGTTACCTGCTAATGCTTTGACTGTATGGCAGAATTTAAAAATTTATTTATTTATTATTACATGCAACATGCATGTAATGTGTGACAATATAAAATTGCATAGGAATAGTCAATACAAAGAAAAAATAAATCTAAAGCTAAAAACCTATAACTAGGGTCTTAAAACTAAATAAAACACAGGATAAGCAACCCACAAGAAGCACATCTACCGTTCTAGCGCCATATAGGTACTCTTCAATGTAATACAGACATTTCGATATCAAAAATTCTTTTAGCTGGCCCTTAAACCTATTCACACTCTGACAATTTCCAATGCTCGGTGGAAGAAGGTTGAAAAGCCTTAGACTAATTACATTTGGAGACTTATACATTATCAGGGTTTTATAGGGTGGTATATAGAGATCTTGAGCAATTCGGGTGTTAAATGAATGTAATTGGCCATGCCTTGGATAGTTATTCCTATTTTTAAAAATATGCAGACATGTCTCAAATATGTACAGACCGACACGTGTTAGGATATTAAACTTTTTAAAAAGATGCCTACATGATGTTCTACGATTGACACCCTCTACACATCTGATTATTCTTTTTTTGCTTAATGAACACAACCTTTGATTCCGTTGAATTTACCCAAAAGAACAAACCATATCTAAGTATAGAATCAACCTCTGCATGATACATCATAATTAAATGTTTTTGTGTTCGTACATTTATCAAGTTCAGCAGTACATAATAAGATGAGTTTAGTTTTGATATCACATAATCACAGTGCTTCTTTCAATCCAGACAGGAATCCACATATATCCCGAAAAACTTTACATGTTCAACATTGTCATTATTCACATTATTAACTTCAAATTTTAGTTCACTGGAGTTCCTTTGTCTTGTGTGAAATCTAATACATTGTTTTAGCCAAATTAAAATATAAACAACTACTTGCAATACAACTATACAGTCTAGAAATTGCATCATCTACTTTACATAGTTTAATAGTTCGCCGGATGAACATGAAGCCAGACTGGAGGTATCATCAGCAAACGAAGTTACCGATTACAACATGGGGCAATTTATTTACATATAGTAAAACCAGCACCGGGCCTAAAACAGTACCCTGAGGAACCCCCATTAAGCATTCTTCAGACATAGAATTAACTTCTGCCCTACTACCATTAGAATGTAAATGGTGAATAGCTACATACTGCCTTCTGTCTGCTAAGAAAGATCGCACCCATTCCAATGTCTGATTCTTTAATCCATAACAAACTACTACGTTGGAGTTTGGAACCTTCGGCAACATGCACTAAAACAGAGTTTTATCCACATCCATGTTAGCATCATCAGGAGATGATTAAAACATTTAATCAGCTCCTGATGATGCTAACATGGTTAGCGAAATGCGCGTCGAGTGCAAAAATTCTGTTTCGGTATTGTGGATAAATCTCTGTTTTAAAGCATAACAAACTAGCCTTTCTAAAAGTTTAGTATGATCAACACAGTCAAAGGCCCTGCTGAGGTCACAAAAAACCAACAGGGCCTTCCCCTCCGTTGACTAGGTGGGAATAGCTGAGTTTATAAATTTATTTGCTTGGAAACCATGCTGTCACTCGTTAATCAACTTATTTTCTTTAATAAACGTCAATAATCGATCCAAAAAGCAATATTCAATCAGCTTCGAAAAGGATGAACACACAGTTACAGGTTTATAATTTTCCACTGAATGCACAGCAACCCTTTTATGCAGAGGCACAATCCTACCAATCTTCAGGACACTAGGAAACTGTCCCCTGCAGAAAGACAGATTAATGAGAAAAGTCATGTGGTAAACAATCTCCGACAGAACCTAATCCAGAAATTTGGAACCCGATCGGCCCCGGCTGATTTTTTATTTTTAAGTTTCATCATTATTAACTTGCAAAACTCCTCTTCGAGAAAAGGAAACAATAGAAAAACATTCTCTGTTACAGGATCTTCTACTTCAATAAAATCATTATTTTTAGGATTTTTTTCAACTATATTTTTCGCGGCGTTCTTAAAGAATATATTAAAGGAGTTTGTTATAATATTAGGACACTCAGTAATATTACCCATGTCACTCTTAGTGACAAGTTCATATGATTCCTCACTTTCCCAGACATAGTGTTTATAATGTTCCACCCGTTCCACGCACATCGGACAGGTTTGTCGGAATTAGCTATTTTAACTCGGTAAAACTAACTTATAACATCCCTAACCAGCCTTTGATGCTTCCTTTTTGCAGTTAAATATGAATCCTTAGCTGTTCATTGTCCTTTGATATCCGAAGCAAAAATTTTAGGCTACTACTTGATTGTTTAATAGAATCATTAACCCATTTTCTGTTGTTACACCTTTTGTATCGCTTTATTAGCGGAAAGCATAAACTAAAATAGGATCCAAAAACATCGAAAAAATAGGAAAAGGCAGTATCTATATATGTCATCCCATACAAAAGTGACCAATCTTGACTGCCAAGTGCCGACTTAAATTCACTTATTGAATCGCTATTAAAGCCTCTGCATGCCAGCTGAGGGCGACCTATAGCAGGATAAAATTACATACATTGTGTCGTCCAATTTGCAGGTTAGTCCACATACTTCAAAAGTCTTTTCCTCACAAAATTTGTCCAGGTTCAGCCCATTAAACTCTATACCTGCTCTCATCCAAACTGCTACACCACCCCCTCTGGATGTCCTCCTACAATAGTTGCTGGCCAGTACAAAGTCCTCTAAATAAAAAGTACCAATAGATTCTTTGCATGCCCACGTCTCTGTCAAACACAAAAAGAGTAGGCTATCCTCAGAGCTTAGATCACAGTTAATTTGATTGCATTTAGTATTGTTGAGAGCTTGACAATTCAATAATAAAAGCTGACTATTCGGGAATCCTACTTCCGATTCAAAAATCGTGGTTTCCCTTTGTATTTTTTTATATTATTTTTATTGTGGTTATTCTGCATCAAGTATACCCGCTTAATACTGTGGTTTGACGGATATCTTATATGACAATCTGGTTTGAGTGGCTTGGTTACCTGTTATTATTTGATCACATGCCATTACTGGTATATTGTTGTCATGTAGGAACTGTTTTAACTTCCCAACTGAGGACTGGATACTCACATTGCCCACATAAAAAGTTCTACAGTCCTCTGCAGCAATAAAAGAAGGATCCCTATGTGAATCCCTTATTGTTTTGGTTGGAGCACCAGTTGGTTTGCTCTCCCTCGACTCAGCCGCTTGCTTCCTTTGAGTTTTTCGCTGCGCTCCTGTCTCTATGTATGCTGTCAAATTAATGTATTTGTTTAAAGTGTCTCGAGAAGCAGTTTCAAGCAAGGTATGCCCCATTTTCTCTAAATTGACGCGTAACTGATTTCGGGTGATGGTTTAGTGTCCAACCTTTGAAACATGGTTGCAGAAACATGTGTTAGAAGTTCTTTGTTTTTTTCCTTAAGAGTTTTGTCTAGGGTTTTCGCCAGTTCATCATTTTCCTTTCTAAAAATCCCTTTCAGGGTATCAATACTATATCAATGATATATCACTTCTTTCATGCACCCTTTTCTTGTTTCCTGCATATTATTCTGGAAAATATCCATATTTTTACTGGATCTTTCTCATTTTCTATGTTCTTAGTACGCTGTTCAATATTTTCCACTTTTGCTCTCACCTCAGCTATTTGCTCATCTTTCCTGGTCAATTTTCTTCATTTCATCCCCTACTCTTTTTAACCTTTTTTCCACTTTATTTCTGTTTCCCGTTTTGACATCTTTTTCCAGGCTATTAATATTTTTGTTAAGTTGTAATAAGTTTTTGAATATTTTTTTAATACAGACAGGACAAAAGAGAAACAAAGCTTTTGATTTCAAAACCAAAACGCGAACTTCTGTTGGGCTTATGTTGGCACAATCGACACAAACGACACATTTACAAATATCGCATGGAAAACCGGACAGCTGTCCTTTTTTCTTCTTCATAATACATTGGTTTTTGCATTTGTAACAACTCAGCCATACAGATAGCTGGATGTATGAATTCGTGCTAATTCATATTTCCTTTTACTGTCAACTGGATTAGAATGCCATCTATATTTTAATATTCGTGTTTTCTTTTCTTCTGACAGCTTTGTCAATGAGAGAAAGTCTTCTGACAATAAAGCTTATTTGATCGATCCCACCTACTCTGTGGAGTGTGTGTGAGTGATGTCTCTCTGGCAATCTTTCAAATTCTGAATTTCTACCGCAAGAAAGCACTAATTCACTAAACAGAAAAAAATATTGATTCTCTCCTGCATCTTTTAGAAATTTGATAATAATTAATTCACAAAAAATTATGTACATGCAGATTCAAGATACCTAAGTATGAAAGTAAAAGAATAATAATAATTATTGCATAATCATATACTACTTATGGCTCGACTTATGGTCTATGTAGCCAAATGCTAAACTAAGTGTTAAGTACCATCTATATGAATTCTGGGATCATGTTTTAGCGGGTTGTTCGGGTCTGGTGAAGTTTTTGGGGGGTTGACATGGGAGGATTATGTTGACCAACTTAGTAGAAAGTTGTCCAAGTCAATGTTTATGGTAAGAAATTTGGCTGGATGTGTATCGGTAGGTACTCTGTTGTCGGCACAGTGGGGACATTCTCCTCATCCCATGAGAAAGAAAGGGGTTTGAAGGTCTAATTCAACCGATTTGTGTAGATAATAAATTACATTTTTTTCAGACCATTCAAATTCAAATTCTTTATTCATGTTATTACAATTTCCATTGTTCACACACGTCAAGTAGTTATATAAAGAATGAGTTATTTAATATAAAATTAAATGCCAATTACACAATTTAAATTCAAACAAAACATAAAATTGTGTTACAATAAATTCTAGAATACAAAACTATACATATGGGTATAAAATTGGAGTCCACACTACTTACACATTAAAATTATAATTAAAAAATTCATCAACATTGAAAAACGCGTTCTTAACAAGGATGTCACGAACTTTCTGTTTAAAACTTCTGAATTGGAGATTTCTTATCTGCTCTGGTAATTTATTAAAAAAATTAATTGCCCAGTATCCAGGCCCGCTCTGACACCTCCTCAGATGCCAGAAGTCTGGCACAACATTGCCTCTATTGCGCGTCTCGTACAGGTGAACATTTTCGTGAGCTCTGTAGAGATGCCGGTTGGATTTTATGTATAGTAGGCTTTGCATGATGTAAATGGCTGGAAGGGTGAGTATATCCAGATCTATAAAGGCACGCCTACAATCCTTCCTGAACTCCAAACCTGCCAAGATTCGAATGGCCCTCCTCTGTACACCAAAAAGATGATCAGCACTAGAAGAACGACTCCAGACAAGAGTGGCATACGAAACATGGCGAAGTAAGCTGTTTTCAGCACCCCCAAGGAAACATTGTCAGCTACGCCACGCAGGAGATATACGCTTCCCGCCAGTTTTGACCCAACCAAGCGAACATGGCTATCCCATAACAGTCGTTGGTCAATATGCACTCCCAGGAACTTAGTGCTCTGGGCGTCTAAATTCACTCCCTCCAAGCTCCTCATAGAAAATGCCACCCTCATCGTTTTATCCCTAGCAAAGGTTCATTGTTACAAAACCATCTCAAGGCTCTTTCCTGGGCAATCACAGATCCTTCCATTGATGCTTCCAGAGTATCCGCACTGACACACACCGTTGTGTCATCGGCAGAAAGTGTGAATTAGGACATTGGATCGATCGCTGGATGGTCATTTATATATATCAAAAATAATAATGGGCCTAAGATAGAGCCTTGTGGCACTCCTACACTAATTCCACTTCTTGCCGATGTCACCCCAGAGTAACGAACAGACTGACACCTGCCCATTAAGTA
>MU186958.1:3735-46450 GCA_016904865.1 Pissodes strobi
ACTACTACTACTACTACTACTACTACTACTACTACTACTACTACTACTACTACTACTATATGGATCAGAAGAATAGCAAGATAGAAGATACGGTGCAGGGGGGCTCGGATACCCCAGTACACGCACAGGACGGTGGTCAAGCGGGCCGGACTGCAGCGATAGAAAACTACCGTGGCTCCTTCTCCGGTGAACCCCAGGCTGGAGGGAGTAATATCACTACTGGGAGGGCAAATGAGACAACCCAATCGCACAACCAAACGGATATAAGAGATTTTAATTTTTGGAATATGGACAAAGGGCAGGCGTTCGGAAGACGATCATCTATCCAGCGCACGCCACCCTTATCAAGAAGGGGCTCAGCTAGCTCGGCATGTAGCGAAAGGAGCGACAAAGATGAATCAGGCAGACCCAATAAGAGAGCCAGAGAAAGCACTCCCCCCAACGAGGAAATTCAAAGCGGCGAAAGTACGGGACGCACTCTGGAGATGCTCATAAAACAGGCAACAGCAGAAGTTACAGCTATGTCAAAACTCATTGCGCAAATACCAAATACAAAAAAAGAAATCAAGGACGCGGTCGCACGACTCGACGGTATTGCGGCGAGAATGAGCAGCAAAAAAGTCCAAAAGTGGCTGGATCAGACGCAAAATATAAAAGAACAAAATCAACACAAAGAAACAAGAAGTGCGACGACACAAACAGAGGAACAACAAACACTGAACAGTTCAACACAAACAGAGGAACTACAACAAACCCTCACCCAAAACCAAGAAAACAAATTCACCAGAGAAAAGCTAGGCAGCATAAAAACAATGACCGAGCTCAACCAACTGACCCAACAGACATGGCCAGAATCCGCATATGAAAGGGTAGCAACGGTTGTCGGAAACCCACTCTCACTATGCACGTGCGACGACCTACTTATCTACACGGAAGACAAAGAAATGGAGAAAGGAATCAGCAGGGTCTTCAGAGAAAGATTCCCGGAACTTGCAGAGCTAAAAACCCCCGGAGTATCTTTCATCACATCCGTAGTCAAAGTCCCAGGGGAAGTTCCCAAAATCACAGAAAGATACATCTTCAAGGCCACACCCTCGGATAATAACACAAATGACAACAAAATGGAGAGCATGCTGGGGACCCTCACTAAAATCAAAGATACCGTCCTTCAAGAAAAAAGGGGTAATGTCCGCATACCAATACCGGACAACTACAATCCAGACGAATATCGGAAACTACTAGAGATCGCATTCTACAACACGAATGTAAACATAACGCTGCACCTACCAAAAAGAAGGGTACAAGAGACGAACGACCGGACTAACAGGGACAAACCGAAACAAGAAAAGGAACAATAATAATTTCCTCTACCGAAAGATCATATGCGGATCTCCTAAAGCTTAAGACAAACATTAACCCAAAAGAACTAGGCGTTAACATACAAAACGTTCGTAAGACAAGAAATGGGGACCTCATGATAACCGTCGCAGGGGGAAATGAAAAAACTGAGACACTAAAAAGGCAAATCCAAAATCAATTAGAGAACATTCAAACACGCACACCACGAAACAGAGGCCTAATTTTCCACATATATGGCATAGAACCGGAGACCACTAAAAAAGAAGTCGGAGACGACGTCGCCGCTGCTCTAGAAGCATCTCCCCAAGAGATCGAAGCAGTATCGCTAAGACCCAACGCCGGCGAAAACCAGGCCGCCACAATCGCTCTCAACAAGGAACTAGGAGAAAGACTTCGTAAACTTAGCCACATACAAATAGGCTGGAGCCGGTGTAGAGTCAGAGAGCGAATAGACATAGAGAGATGCAAGCACTGTCTACAACATGGTCACAAGACAAACCTGTGCAAAAGACAAAGCAGAAGGGACTCGTGCCTCAACTGCGGAGAGGAGGGACACAAGGCCAGGGAGTGCAAGAACAGCGCATTTTGTTTCAACTGTGAACAGGAAGGACATAAATCGAGCACCGCCGCATGCCCTATATACCGTAGTTTACTTCAAAAAGCCGCAGACCGCTCTAAACACAAGCCTATAGAATAAACACACCACAAAAACAACAAAGGCTGGACGGACTCCTAATAATGCAGGGAAACACAGACAGAGGATCGAAAGCTATGGACATGGTTTGCAAAATGGCACATTATTACAGCGCGGACATCGTCATAATGGCCGAACCAAATAGAAAAAAAGTACTAAAGGGCCAATGGATGTGTGATAACAGGACAGACGTGGCCATTAATGTGCAAAACCCGAAAATCAAGCTTGTCCAAAGCGGAAAAGGTAATGGCTTCACGTGGATAGAAACCTCAAACCTCATCATCTACGGCTGCTATATATCCCCAAATATAGACATAACAGATTTTACGTCATTTCTTAGGACACTGAGAGCGGACATGAAAAAGCACAAAAAGAAAGTAGTAGTGGCGGGGGACTTTAATGCCAAGTCCTATATATGGAGCCCAACGGCAGAAGATAGAAGGGGAGAAATTCTCGCAGAGTGGCTGGCAGAGGAAGACCTTATAGTGCACAATAGGGGAGATATACCAACTTTCGTGAGAGACAGAAGCAAGTCATACATCGACATCACATTTAGCACCAACAAAATCGCCAAACAAGTACGAGAATGGACAGTCCTAGAAGAAGAAAACTTAAGCCTGCATCAGCATATCATTTTCAAGATATCCGGAGTCAACAGCAACGAAACTAGACAAAAAAGAGGCTGGAAGATCACCACAGAGAACATGCCCAAACTCAAGGAAGAGGTAGACAAGCAGCTGCGAACATCCCATGGAAATCTTACAGCAGATAACCTTACGAATGTTATAAAAACGGCATGCAATAAATCTTTTGCGAAGAAGCACGCTGGCAGACGACCACCGGTCTACTGGTGGTCGTCAGAGGTAGCAGAGGCCAGACAAATATGTATAAAACATAAAAGAGCCGCAGTGAGAGCCAACAAAGGCACGGACGAACCTAAAAAGACACTCTGCAAGAACGCCTACAGGGATAGCAGAACCTCTCTCAAAAAGGCTATTAATAAAGCAAAACAAATCGCATGGAAGAAAATCATACATGAAGTGAACACTGACCCATGGGGCAAAGGTTATCAGATCGTCTCGAACAAAACCAGGCCCCCTCCACCAACTCTCACTGATGAGGAGCAACTAAAGATCGCCAGGGACCTGTTCCCTGCCCATTCAACCAGACAATGGGATAAGATGAACGTCAGAGAGATCAATATACCAGAGTTCACCAAGACAGAGTTAGAACAAGCTTCAAAAAAAATCAAGCCAAAAAAGGCACCGGGCCCAGACCTCCTTCCTCCTGAAATAATTAAGGCTGTAGCTAACGACCACCCAGACAAATGCCTGGATGTAATGAACGGCATCCTCAACTCAGGAGTCTTCCCGAAAAGCTGGAAAGTGGCCCAATTGGTGCTTCTACAGAAAGAAGGAAAGAAAAAATATAGACCAATATGCCTAATCAACGTACTGGGAAAGTTGCTAGAACAGCTACTATTGAGACGCCTAAAAAATGAAATCGAGAGAACCGGCGGCCTGTCAGACCACCAGTATGGCTTTGTTGAAAAAAAATCAACGGTCAGCGCACTAAGAACTATAGCAGATGTAGCAGACAAAGTTAAGCAGACACCTCGCGGGAGGAGGAACCTATGTACCCTTGTAACGCTGGACATCGAAAATGCCTTCAACTCTGCCCCTTGGGAAGGAATCCTTGGAGAGCTACATAGAAGAGGCATCAGCCCTTACCTGTTCAATCTCATTGCCAGCTATTTTGAAGACCGGACGCTGCTAGTAGGATTGAACGAACAAATTGAGGTTTCCTGCGGAGTACCACAGGGATCAGTGATGGGCCCCATGCTGTGGAACATATACTACGATGGAGTCTTGAGAATTACAGTACCGAGAGGAGTCACGCTAATTGGGTACGCGGACGATCTTGGGGTGCTGATAGAAGCAAAAGGGGTAGACATGACGGAAACTGTGGCAAATCACGCCCTGCATAATGTGGCGGAATGGGTTCGTGATAAACGTCTCAAGCTAGCACCGCAGAAAACGGAAGCAGTTATTCTGGTCGCCGGACGAAAAGTCAAAAGTATAAATGTACAAGTTGAAAACGCCACAATACAAAGCCAAATGTCAATTAAGTACCTCGGCATGCACCTAGACCGAAATATGAACCTGGGAGTCCACATCCAAAACACGGCGATGAAAGCAAACAAAGCACTCAACAACATTTGCAGACTAATGCCTAAGATGAGCGGACCGCGGGAAGGTTCGAAAAGGATACTGTGCTCAGTGGTGCAATCCATTCTGCTGTATGGAGCATCGGTTTGGGAACCTGCAATGGCAAAGGCTACACATAGAAATAAGCTGCTCAGTGTCCAACGGAAAGCCGCCATTAGAATCACAGCCGCATACCGCACAACATCAACCAAAGCGCTGCTGGTGCTAGCGAGGACCCCCCCAATAGACCTTCTGGCCAAACAAAGGGTGGCAATAGAAAAGGGAGGAGAAGAAGCAAGAAGAAGGACCACAGAGCAAATGCTGACAAACTGGCAAGAACAATGGGAAAGTGATGGCGAAACAGGACATTGGACGAGAAAACTTATTCCGCAACTAAAACCATGGGTCGAAAGAGGGCACGGTGATGTGGATTTTTATCTCACCCAGATACTCACAGGACACGGCTGCTTCAAGGAGTACCTACACCGGTTCGGTCTTATCGACACAAACGAGTGTGACTATTGTGCAAGTAGAGATACCGCTGAACATGTCATCTTCGAATGTCCGAGATGGGATGAACATAGACGACGGACAGAAAACAGCATCGGAAGACTAACACCAGAAAACCTCGTGAACACAATGTTGCAAAATGAGTATAGCTGGAAAGAAATAAGCAAAATGGCACGACACATACTTACCGACAAAAGAAACGAAATGAATAACGCAGCACCGCAGGACACGTAGAACAGCCAAGCCCAGCCAACGCACTACAGCAGCAGCCTCCTTGAAGTAATGCCGGTAGGCGGTTCCGAGGAGGATCCATATCCATATCTGCTATCAGGGGGGTTTTTTAGTCAGTAAAAATCTGACACAACCCAATGAAACGGGCCATTGGGAGTCTTTAGAAGATTTTTCCCCCCTCCGAAAAAAAAAAAAAACTACTACTACTACTACTACTACTACTACTACTACTGTTTGTTGTTTTTTTTATGGGGGTTTAGGAATCTGCTATAAAACTGTTATGGATAAGCTGAATAGAACACCAAATATTGCGTTAAATGATGAAGAACAAATGAGAGTGGCAGAAGAACTATTCCCTAAACATGAAACCAGAAAATGGGACAGAATGCAGGTCAGTAGGGCGGAGATACCCCTGTTCACTAGGAAAGAAGTATTAGCTGCGGGGAACAAGATAAAGGTAAAGAAGGCTCCAGGACCAGACAACCTGCCTCCTGAAATTGTGAAGGCAATAATAAAGGGACACCCTGACAAGGTACTGGCGATTTTAAATCGGTCCCTGGCGAAAGGGATTTTTCCGCAGAAGTGGAAGACCGCAAAGCTTGTGCTTATTGAGAAAACCAAAACGAGACAGAACAACAAGTCGTATAGGCCCATCTGCCTACTAAACATATTGGGCAAATTACTGGAACATCTAATACTAGAAAGGCTCAGAATGGAAATTGAGAAGACCGGAGACCTTGCTGATGAGCAATACGGCTTTAGACAAAGAAGGTCAACTATTCATGCATTGCAGAGGATCCAAGAAATGGCTGATGAAGCCAACGAAAGAGCTGGCAGGAAAAGATGTATTCTAATCACCGTAGATGTCCAAAATGCCTTTAACTCGGCACCGTGGAACGGTATACTAGCGGAACTTAGGAAAAGACAAATAGCTCCATATATTTACAATATGATAGCTAGCTATCTGGAAGAGCGATGGCTATATGTAGGAGAAAATAGGAAGATGATGATGACATGTGGCGTTCCACAGGGCTCAGTATTGGGACCAACGCTGTGGAATATTTATTATGATGGTATTCTAAGAATTCCAGTACCTCGCACGGTTAAACTAATAGGATACGCAGATGCTATTGGCATCGTCGTGGTGGGGAAAGATGAGGGGAATCTGCAGGAATCAGCAAACAAAACACTGGAAGATGTAATACGATGGCTGAGTCTTAAACAACTAAGCCTAGCCCCACAAAAAACCGAAGTTGTTGTCCTAGCAGGGGGACGAACCGTAAAAGAGATTGAAATAAAGATAGAAGACGTTATCATTAGAAGCCAAAAATATATAAAATATTTAGGTGTATACCTAGATAGAAACATGACAATGGGAGAGCATGTCAGAAACGTTGCAAAAAAGGCTGGATATGCCATCGCGAACATAAGCAGGATAATGCCAAACATCGGGGGACCCAGAGAGAGAAACAGAAGGATATTATCCTCTGTAATACAGTCAATCATTCTCTATGGAGCAGAAATATGGGGCAAAGCTATGAGGAGAAAGACTTATCGGGACATCCTGCTAAGTGTTCAAAGGAAAACCGCAATTCGAATAGTGAGCGCCTATAGAACTATCTCAACAAAGGCACTTCTAGTTATTGCTAGAACTCCACCAATATATCTACTGGTTGAAGAGAGGTGTGCTAAACAAGAGGGGATGGACAAGAAAACTGCTAGTGAAAGAACTGTCAGAAGGTGGCAGGAAGAATGGCAGAATAATACAAATAAGGGACTATGGACACAGAAGCTCATACCAAACTTGGACAAGTGGGTTAAAAGAAAGCAGGGAGAAGTTACCTATCACCTCACCCAACTAATTTCCGGACACGGATGTTTTCAGTCATACAGGCATCGGTTCAAAGTAGCGGCAAGTGACCTATGCATATATTGTGGAAACACGGACACTGTAGAACACACATTTTTTGAATGTAGAAGATGGGATGCAGATAGGAAGATGGCCGAAGACTCTATGGGGGAAATAACCCCACAAAACGTTGTGGAAAAGATGCTACATAAGGAGGATAATTGGAAAGCCGTATGCAAACTCTCCAAAACTATATTAGAAAAGAAAGAAAAAGATATTAGAATGGCAGAAGGAAGGTAGAAAGGAAACCACATTTACAACATCGAAGAGATGGCACCCTCTTTGAAGTATTACCGGAAGGCAGTTCCAAAGAGGAAAGCAACAGTGCCCAGAGAGGGAAGGGTTTAGTCGGTAGGCATGACCTCAGAAGGGCATGAATCCGACACTCTGCAGGCACATAAGATCACTCGCCTGCAAGTCTTTTGAAGATTCCTCATCCTCTCAAAAAAAAAAAAAAAACTACTACTACTACTACTCCCGGGGCAAGGAACTGCAAAATGCAAACAGAAGAGGAGACATGCCACAAGTGCGGAGAGCCGGGGCACCAAAGAAAAGTCTGCGAGAAGGAGCAACTATGCTACTTATGTAAAGTCCACGGACATAAAGCTGAAACCATGTGCTGCCCCGAATATAGGGAACTAGTGCAAAGATGGAGAAGGGAGAGAAGGGACGGACAAAATAACGCACAATAGCACCGACGCAAACAAGCTCAGACAGAAAAGTAGCAAAAACACAAATCGATGCGTGCAAAAACAGGACTGACGATAACCAACGGGGATACGGCGAAATCACGATACTACAAGGAAACATCGACAGAGGAGCCAGTGCAATGGATCTAATGTACAAGATGGCGGAAAAGCACAGGGCTAGCTTAATCATAATGGCGGAACCAAACCGTAAGAAAGTCATACGGGGCCAATGGTACACCGACAGAAAGTTAGACGTTGCCCTAAAGCCACTAGGTACCCAAATAACAGTAATAGACAGTGGGGCAGGCGAAGGATATGTATGGATAGAGACACCAAAAATACTGATATTCGGATGCTACATATCACCTAATATAGACATTGGTCAATTCTCAGACTTTCTGCAAAACCTGCAAACGGAAATGAGGAGACATACGAAAGAAATAATAGTGGGTGGTGACTTCAACGCCAAATCGTATCTATGGGGTTCCAGGGTCGAGGACAGAAGAGGAGAGATACTCGCTGAATGGCTCGCTGAAGATGATCTGGTCGTACATAACAGAGGGGATGTACCAACCTTTGTAAGGGGAAGCAGCGAATCGTTTATAGATCTAACATTCAGTACTAAGAACCTGGCTAAATACGTTACAGACTGGAAAGTGCTAGAAGAGGAAAGTTTAAGTTATCACCAACACGTACTAATATACATATCAGATAGCTACGGCCCAAATGTGAACGGTTCGGATCCAAAAAAAGGCTGGAGAGTTAGAAAGGAAGACCTGCACAAAATGTCACAGGAGGTAGGAAGGCAAATTCAAGGCGGCCACATAAACACTGCAGAACGCTTCACAAAAGTCATAAGCTCCGCATGTGATAAAACATTTCAAAAGAGGGGCACCCGACTTCGACGAAAACCTGTGTACAGGTGGACAACAGAAGTGGCTGAAGCCAGAAAGCAGTGCATACAGTCTAGACGGACTATGGCGAGAGTCAACAAGGGCACGGACGAAGAGAGGAAAAGGGCATGCGGCGAGATGTACCACACAAAAAGAAGTGCACTTAAAAAAGCGATCTTACTGGCGAAAAAAGAGGCGTGGAATAACGTAATAAAAGAGGTGGACAAAGATATCTGGGGTAACGGGTATAGGATCGTTATGAACAAAATAAAACCCCACCCACCAAACCTACCGGACGAAGTGCAACTAACCGTAGCCAAAACTCTTTTCCCGAAGCATCGTACAAGACCGTGGAACAAGATAACAGTCAGAACGGCAGACATACCCTTGTTCTCTTCTGAAGAGCTGAGAAAAGCAGCAGCGAAACTGAAGGAGAAGAAGGCTCCGGGCCCGGATAATATACCACCGGAAGTAATCAAGGTGGTAGTTAATGATCACGCCCAAGAATGCCTGGCTCTAATGAATCAAATCTTGGTGGCGGGAGAATTACCAAAGAAGTGGAAAACAGCACGGCTGGTGCTCATTGAAAAAGAAAAAAAAACGGACCAACAGGAAAAGAAGTACAGACCCATCTGTCTAATAGATGTCGCTGGAAAACTCTTGGAGCACTTGCTGCTTACAAGATTAAGGGAAGAAGTAGACAGAACTGGGGGTCTATCGAAAGAGCAGTATGGATTCCGAGAAAAGAGATCTACAATTAGCGCCCTGAGAAGGGTCAGGGAGATTGCAGATGAAACATGGCAGACACCACGATGGCGCAGAAAGCTTTGCACGCTGATAACAGTGGATGTCGAAAATGCGTTCAATACAGCACCATGGGCTGGCATACTGGAGGAACTCAGCGGAAGAGGGGTCGCTCCATATCTGTACAACATGATGGTCAGCTACTTTGAAAACAGGTCGCTTATCATAGGTGAAAGGGAGAGTATGGAGGTGACGTGTGGAGTCCCGCAGGGATCCGTATTGGGACCCACCCTGTGGAATGTCTACTACGATGGTGTCCTAAGACTTCCGACTCCGACTGGAGTCAAAATGATAGGGTACGCGGACGATCTCGGCATCCTCGTGCAGATAAGGGGGGCAGAACAGATGGTAGGGGTAGCAAACCAGGCTCTACAGGACGTAACGAACTGGATGAAGTCAAAGAAACTGAAGCTAGCTCCGCAGAAAACAGAAGCGGTCATTCTGGTGGCGGGGAGAAAAACCAAACATATAAATGTGACTGTGGAAGACACCGATGTACAAAGCCAGGCACACATCAGGTACCTAGGGGTATACCTGGATAGGAACATGACTATGGGCACACATATACGCAAAGTTGCGGAAAAGGCGAACAAGGCACTTAACAACATCTGCAGGCTCATACCGAAGATGAGCGGCCCGCGAGAGTCCAGCAGAAGAATCCTATGTTCTGTGGTGGAATCAATCATGCTATATGGAGCGTCAATCTGGGAGAAAGCTATGGAGAAAAAGGTCTACAAAAACTTGCTACTCAAAGTTCAGAGAAGAATCGCCATTAGAATCACGGGCGCATACAGGACGGCATCAACAAAGGCAATACTGGTGTTGGCAAAGATCCCGCCAATTGGCCTCCTTGCTAAAAACAGAGCACACGTAGAAAGGGAGGGAAAAGCAGAGAAAGAAGCAGCGTATGAGCATATGATGACAAACTGGCAGGAGGAGTGGGAAAATGACAACGGAACCGCTAGATGGACGAAGCGGATCATACCCAACGTAAGGGCATGGACAGAAAGAAGGCATGGTGAGGTAGGTGTTGACGGGTCATGGATATTTTGAGGCCTACCTTAAACGCTTCAATCTCAGTGAAACCGACGAGTGCATGTACTGTGGCGACGTGGACACAGCGGAGCACACGTTTTTCGAATGCCCAAGATGGAACGTACAGAGGTATAGAATGGAAACCCTGATGGGCGCCTTAGAACCAGAGAACCTGCTGCAAAATATGCTTGAGAGTGAAGAAAACTGGAGGGGTGTATGCAGAGCGGCCAAAGAAATCTTAACCGAAAAGAGAAGAGCACAAAGAAACCGACTGTAGAATGTAGATGCTACATAACACTCTCCCAAACTATATAAGAAAAGAAAGAGAAATATATTAGAATGGCAGAAGGAAGGCAGAATGCAAACCACCAACATCGAAGAGATGGCACCCTCTTTGAAGTATTACCGGAAGGCAGTTCCAAAGAGGAAAGCAACAGTGCCCAGAGAGGGAAGGGTTTAGTCGGTAGGCATGACCTCAGAAGGGCATGAATCCGACACTCTGCAGGCACATAAGATCACTCGCCTGCAAGTCTTTTGAAGATTCCTCATCCTCTCAAGAAAAAAAAAACTACTCCCGGGGCTTGAGCTGGCTACCGGGCGCGTCCTCTCGGGTGGCGGATGGGAGGAGCGACCAGGGTTTCCTGGAACCCTGGTTAGAGGCGGCTATAAGTAGGGTGAGGGGGCATAAATACCCCCAAAATCCTTTGCGAAAACCGTCTCCGTGGACCAACTCGTCTGTTCTTCGTCCTCACTCTTTTCTTTCAGCTGCTGGGTGAGGTCCTTTCATCTTTCTATCGGCCTTCCTTGGCCCACTCTTGTCCTCTTCCGACTCCGATGCTATTAGGAAACGAGGGCTAGGGGTTTTCACTTTTCATTGTCATTCACACTCACGCACTCTTGCCCTACTACACGAACACACTTGCACACACACATACTACACATAACTCTAACGGATTGGAAACTGCTTATGACGAACTTGCTACGAACTCGGACCGGGGCAGCCCCCCAACAGATGGAAAACATGGAAGGTACTACCAATAAAAAAACGTTTACGGTGCAGGGGGTCGGATCCCCAGTACCGGTCGGTGGAGCGAGTGTGCGGGCAGGCTCCCCCCGACCGTCAGCCAGCGACTGCTTCGAGTCCGCGGTGGTAAACCAGGCCGCGGATTCTGGTAATGCTACTGGAATTTCAACTCCATGGAAGTGGCCTGATTACTCAGGTAAAATGGATCCCTTTGCGAGACGCAATTCGCTGTGGAGGTCACCACCTGAATCTAGAAAGGGATGTGATGTTACTGCAGAAAAATCTTCTTATACAGATGCTCTGTGCAAGACAGTGTACAATTGGGAAGGTGTTACAGATCCAACTACCAGGAGAGGTTCCCTGGACCGATCTCCACCGAGAACAAGTGGAGAGAAAGAAGCAAAAAGGAAAAGAGTGGAGACGCCAGAAAAAAATAGCGGGATGGCTAGCTACTTTAGAGCAGGCAGAAAAATAAAACAGTATACTGAAAGAGCTAATGGATAAGATGAGTGTAGAAACCCAAGCGCTAAAAAACATTATAAAGGAAATACCAAATACGAAAAAGGAAATTAAAACGTCCATACAAAGGATGGATTCGTATGCAAATAGAATGCCGAAGATAACTTGCTTCATCAATAAACTGCTGCAGAACTTTAGAGAGAACAAAAGGGAAGATTGAAAGCGCAAGCCTAAACCGAAAATGGTGGATGCGGCCGTACAAACTACTCCGATAGCATGTGAGGTAGGAACACAAACTATAGGAAAAAGACAGCTTGAGGAGGAGCAAGAAACTAAGAATATAGAAGAGGCACTGCAAAAGAACCTGTCGGAAAATGAGCTGGATACTTTGCTGAAGAACACATGGCCAGCAGAAGTATATAAAAAATGTAAGCGTAGCACAAAGCTAGAAAAAATAGACCTGGAGGAAAATATGCTCATTATAGTGAAAGGTGGTGGATATGAAAAGGAGAAACATATAGACAAAGCCGTAAATAGGAATTTTCAGATGGCGAACTTAGTAGATAAAATTTGTACTCAAGAAGGGAAAGTAGTTCGCAGCGTCACAATGAACAGTCTGGTACAAGACGAAGAGGACGAAAAGCTTAGTGTAGAAAGGTATACTTTCGTTTTAACGACAAAAGGAGGCGACACTATAGACACTAAAGACCTAAGGCAAAACATAGGTAGAGTACTAGAGACTGATAAAACGAGTAAGGAGCCAAAGAGATATGGATGCGTAGTCTCAGAAAAAATTGAGGACAGCTTCGTCAGGAACTGCTTCGAGTATCTAGGCAGGAAACTAAACGTGGAAATAACTTTATATTGCAGCAGAGACACAGATAAAAGCTTCTGGAATAACGAAAGGATCGTTAAAAATAGGAACAAGGACGAAGAGGTAATCATAGTTAGGCCATTAGAAGGGAAGTCGTTCGCAGATGTAATAAAAAACATGAAAGAACAGACGATCACAGAAGGGATAACAGTAGATAGAATAAACAAAACCCATGGTGGGAATGTTCTAATAAAAATAAAGGGAAAGATAGAGGAAAATAGGAATACCTTCAAAAGTATGCTAATCAATAGGCTTGGAACTGCAGCGGCGGTCGACACTAAGAAAAGAACAAAAACCTTTATGATAATGGACATTGCCGAAACTGTCACAGAAGAGGAAATTAGTCAAACACTGGGAAAAGAGATCCAGGAAACAGTTAGTCCTGAAAATATAAAGATAAGACTTTCAAAAAGCCTAAACAATCGAGGATATCAATATGCCTTTGTAGATATGAGAGAGGACCTAGCACAGAAGATGCTTAATAAAAAAAGAATTGGCGATGGCTGGTACAGGTGGCTGATAAAAGAAGTGGATAACCTACCCAAGTGCTACAACTGCCACAGAGTTGGACACAAGGCTAAGGACTGCTCCAATAAAAACGAGGAAAACAGCTGCCACAAATGTGGGGAACCTGGACACAAAAGATCAGAGTGTAAAAATGAACTAAAATGCTATCTCTGCAAAGAAATAGGGCACAAGACAGAATCCTATAAATGTCGGGAATACAGGAAGCTACACCAGGCGTGGAAGCAGGAGAAAAGGGGCAGGTTACATAGCAGTAATCATGCCTAGTACCCTTAAATTTATCCAAATTAACACGGATAGGGGTAGGGAGGCCACGGACCTGCTGTTCCAAACATCACGGGAGAAAGGTGCAGATGTAATTATCCTGTCTGAACCAAATCGGAAAAAAATTCTAAAGGGGCGGTGGCATATTGACAGTAATATAGACGCTGCAATAATAACGTTAAATAAGGATCTCGATATTATAGGGAGCGGAGAAGGATCAGGTGTCGTCTGGATGGACATAAATAACATTATAGTGTATAGCTGCTACATCTCACCGAATGTAGATCTACAGAGCTACGCAACTTTCCTGAGTAACTTAAGGATTGATATGAAACGACATCATAAAGAAATTTTAGTGGGTGGGGACTTTAATGCTAAAGGATACCTATGGGGGTCCAACAGAGAAGATGCAAGGGGAGAACTACTGACGGAATGGCTTAGCGAAGAAAACTTGATTATACATAATCAAGGAATCACCCCCACATTTGTAAGAAACGAATCCGAAAGTCACATTGATATTACATTCAGTACCGACAAGCTGGCTGGAAAAATAGTAGACTGGAATGTTCTGGAAGTGGAAAGCTTGAGCTTTCATAAATATATTAGATTTGAGATTCAGCAATCAAAACGTGATAGCAACAGAGCTACCGTCAATAAAGGCTGGCGACTCACGGAAAATGGTATGCAAAAACTCATACAAGTAGTCGGAAAAAGTTTTGAGGATGTTGAGGAACCAATAACGGCGGAAGAATTAAATAGATGTGTAGTTAGGGCATGCGACAAGAGTTTCCTTAAGAAAAACTATGGAAACAGGAAACCGGTTTACTGGTGGACCGAGAAGGTAGACAAATGCAGAAAAGATTGCCTCATACAACGTAGAGCCAAGACCAGAGTAAATAGAGGAAACGACGAAGCCCAGAAAAGAGCCTGTATTGAACGCTTTAAAGAAAGCCGAAGAGCCCTTAAAAGAGCTATTTTAGAGGCAAAGAACCAGGCCTGAAAAAAGGTAATCAAAGAGGTTGATGAGGATCTCTGGGGTAAGGGGTACCGGATAGTTACTGGAAAGCTGCAAAGGAAGCCACCGCTGTGCTTAAGTGATGTAGAGCAGCTGCAGGTTGCGGAAAAACTTTTTCCAGCTAGACGGACCACATACTGGACTAGAATTCCAGTAAATAAGGCAGATATCCCCTTATTCACAATGGAAGAGCTAACTTTGGCAAACTCCAGAATAAAAAAAAAAGAAAGCAGCAGGTCCCGATCGTCTACCACCGGAAGTTGTTAAATCGGTTTTGAGGGAATACCCGCCTAATTGTCTGCGGACAATGAATAGTCTATTGGGAAGGGGAGAATTTCCAAAAATATGGAAAAACGCAAAGCTGGTCTTAATAGAAAAGACCAAACCTGGGCAGGTAGATAAGTCGTATAGACCACTATGCTTATTAAATGTCTTTGGGAAATTATTGGACCAATTGCTGTTAGGAAGGTTGAAGAATGAAATTGAAAGAACGGGAGGATTGTCGCTAGAACAATATGGTTTCCAAGAGAAGCGGTCCACAATCCACGCCATAGTGAGAGCCCAAGAAATTGCGGACGAAGCAAACGAAAGGGTTGGTAGAAAAAGATGCGCAATGGTCACCCTTGACGTCCAGAATGCCTTTAACTCAGCGCCGTGGGAGGGTATCCTGCAAGAGATGCGGCGGAGGAATTTTGCCCCGTATGTATATAATATAATAGCTAGTTATTTGGAAAATCGGACCCTGATTGTGGGAGATAATAAAACGATGCGGGTCACATGCGGCGTGCCACAAGGATCGGTGATTGGTCCCATTCTGTGGAATCTGTATTATGATGAGGTGCTGAGGATTCAAACTCCAGCAGGTGTGAAGCTTATAGGTTATGCAGATGATTTGGCAATTGTTACGGTAGCTAAAGATGCAGAAACGCTACAGGAAAAAGCAAATGAGACAATCGAGACAGTAACACAATGGATGCGGGCTAAAGAGCTTAGATTAGCCCCTCACAAGACGGAAGTCGTGCTGCTCGCAGCCGGCAGGAAAATCAAAAATATAACTGTAACGGTAGAAGATGCAATAATTACGAGTAAGGACAATCTGAAATACCTAGGTGTTTATCTGGATAAAAATATGTACATGGGATATCACATTAGGAAAATAGCCGAAAAGGCAAACAAAGCTATTGGAAATATAAGTCGGATAATGCCAAATGTTGGAGGACCCAAAGAGTCGAACAGGCAAATACTGTGCTCAGTTATCAACTCCATAATGCTATATGGTGCCACTGCCTGGCAAAGAGCGATGAAGAAACAAGTTTATAGGAATATATTGATTAGTGTCCAAAGAAGGGTAGCTATCAGAATTGTCAGCGCATACAGGACCACGTCTACAAAAGCACTGTTGGTTATTGCCAGAATCCCTCCAATCGACTTGTTGGTAGAGGAGAGAGCCATGCTAAGCGAGGAAGAGTCCAAGGAAGAAGCACGCAGAAAAATAGTAGTCAAATGGCAAAGTAGATGGGAGATCAATGATGGTAAAGCAGAATGGACAAAGAGACTAATACCGGACATCAGGCCCTGGATCGATAGGAAAGTAGGGCAAGTAAATTACCATCTCACTCAATTACTAACAGGACACGGGGGCTTTAGATCATATCTACACCGCTTTAAACTGAGCAACACTGAAGAATGCATATATTGTGTACTACCAGATACGCCTGAACATACCTTTTTCGAATGCGTTAGATGGACGGTAGACAAAAATCTTGCTGAACGTACATTGGGACAAATAACACCTCAAATTTAATTGCAAAGATGCTGGAAGGTGAGCAAAATTGGAAAGTCATCAGTAATATGGCAAGAGATATTTTGACAGCAAAACGGAGAGACATGTAGAAGCATCTGTGTTAACATGGAACCTCAAAAAAAAAGAACAGATTACAACAAACCGCAGCGCTCTCCAGAAGTAATGCCTGAGGGTGATTCCAGGAGGAGGCCTACATATGCACCTTGGGGTTGGAGACAGCTTCAGGGTGGGCGGAGACGGTGGATTGTTTTTTACTGGATGCACCAGACTATCTGGTGGAGCCAGACGGCTACGGACGTATGGCTCCACCAGGTGTCCGAAGGGATTTTTTTTACCACCGCAACGAAATGGTTGGCCCGGGTCGGCTTTCTGGTTCTTGCTCTGTGTGGGGATCGGAGGGCTGGTCCGGGTCAGACATTAAAAAAAAAAAAAAAAAAACTAGTACTACTACTACTACTACTACTACTACTACTACTACTGGAAAAGAGCCATGAAAAGAGAGATGTATAGAAACATTCTACTACGCGTGCAAAGAAAGGCCGCAATACGCATTGCCAGTGCATACAGGACTATATCAACAAAGGCTCTACTAGTCATCGCTAGGACACCACCGATGCATTTACTGGTAGAAGAGAGATGTGCCATACATGAGGGTACTGATAAAGTTCCACTTATTGTAATAAGGGATGAGCATGCGCATATGTTCCTGAAGGTTAGCCTTCGCCACCTCCGCTTGAGGATTTAGGGAATAGATCGCTGTATCGTCAGCGAACAAGGCTAAGTGGGTATTAGGATGTGACGGGATATCTGCTATAAAAAGATTGAATAATAGCGGCGATAGTACGGTTCCCTGTGGCACTCCCGACAGCAGGTTCCTGCTGGCAGACATCTTTGTGCCAATTTTTGTAGAGAAGACGCGTCCGGCAAGGTATGACGCGATGAGTGCTATCAAGTGCAGTGGCATGCTGTAGTTTGCCAGCAGCTTGTTCAGCAACCCATCGTGCCACACCCTGTCGAACGCCTGCCCTATGTCTAATAGCATTAGGGCGGTTGACTGTTTTTCAGTGCAACCCCTGTAAACATCGGTCGCGATTTTCGCGGCCAGCATGACTGTACCATGCCGACCGCGAAAGCCGAATTGTTCATTGGGGAGTATTTGCAGTCTGTCGACTTCCTTAGTGACCTTCGGTAAGATTAGCCTTTCAGCCACCTTACCGAGGGTGTTCAGGAGTGATATGGGCCTGTATGATGCAGGCAAAGCAGGGTCTTTCCCTGGCTTTGGGAGGTGTACTATGCACGGTATTTTCCAGGACGCAGGGAAATGTTGCAGCCGGATGACCGCGTTAATTATGTGCATGTATTGGACTATGGTTTTCTGGGGTAAGTTTTTCAGGACTGAATTCGGAATAGCATCCGGGCCGGGCGCTTTGTTTCTCGGGAGGCGGCTGAGAGCTTTGCGAATGTCCGCCGGAGTGATTCTCAGCTTTCCAAACACTGTCGGAGGAATAGGATATGTACGTTGTTTAAACGTGTTCATGGATTGCGTGATAAGCTCTTGGTATGGCAGGGTGTGTGGCGCCGCGCTATAGACGCTGCCCAGGTAATCCGCGAAGGCCTCCGCTTTTTCGGCGTCGTCGCCGTATTCACGGCCTAGGTGCCTTATTACAGGCATTTGCCTAATACCTCCGCGGACTCGCTTAGCCAGCTTCCATAAAGAACCATCGTCCCTGCTTATCGTACGATAGCCAGGTTTGATTTTTATGTTCACGGATTTGCAGCCTTATTTCCTTGGACAGTGTATTGATCTGAGCGGATCCCACTTGTGTCCGATGTCTCTGCCATCGCCTTCGAAATCGGTTTCTAAAAGTTATCAGGTTCAGGATGTGATCAGGAAGTGATTTGGTTCTAGGGCGCGTAGTGACCCTAGTACATAATGCATCACGGATGCGCTGGATGTTCGTTGTAAGAATTTCCACCTTGTTTTCTAGTTCCTGGATGGTTGACAACTGTTCGGGGATCACAGTATACTCGTTCAGCTGCGCCCGAAACACCCTCCAGTCAATATTCCTATACGAAATGTCGGTTTCATTGGACAAGGGGACCCTGCAGTATAGGCAAATCTTGACTGGAAGATGGTCCGAGTTTAGGGCGTTCAGCTCTTGCAGCTGAGAAGTCCTGATAGCTCCCCGAGTGATGGCAACGTCCAGGAACGAGGCACTACGGAGATAAGTAGGATTAGGTTTTCTATCACTTCCAGGTTGTTCTCGATTATTCTTTTGAATAATGTACCCCTGCTGTTAGTTACGCCGCCCCATTCGACGTGCGTGGCATTCAAGTCCCCTATCAGCAGGGATACTCGATTTATCGGGAGAAGTGCTAAGAGATCGGCTTCGACCAGGCGGAGACCCGGGGGCGCATAGCCGCCACACACACGTAAGCAGCTCCCCAGATCAATACTGACGTGTTCGATGGAAGAACGCACGTTATATATGCGCCGGTAGCGGAGTGACCCATGTACGAGGCAGGCCACGCCTCCCCCGCGTCGATCGGGCGTACCAAATATCTCTATTCTGAATCCGTTTACTCGTAGAGTAAAGTTCGGTGATAAATTCTTTCGACGAGAAAAACAACCTGAAAATTGGATGCATGCAAAAAATTTCGAAACTCTCCCAGCTTGTTTCTGATACCATTGCAATTCCAGCATGCTATTTGAATCATTATATATTAAATTTAGCATACTCAACAGTAAAAAAGCGAAAGCAAGCCTGAATAATTTCCGCCCTATCGCCTGCTATAGCAGTCGAGCGCTAAGTATAGCTGCTCTAAATTAACCAAACTATTTATCTTGTTGACTACATTGTTTAAGTTAGACCTTAGATCGTTTATGTTTGAGCTAGAATTATTATTTATATTGTTAGGATTAGCACGAATAGTACCACTAACCTTTTGTTGCTGTATTACATTAGAATTAACATTAGAGGGATGCTGTTGCTGGTTACGGCTGCCTCGCATGGGGGGAAAGGCTCGGTTGTATTGTTCTTCTTGTCGTTGACCATTGCTTAGGCCTTGGCCCGCTTGGCCGTCAGCTACTAAGGGGTTGGGGCCTCTCCAGGCCGGTTTGGTCGGGGGTGGCGCTGGTCGATATGTTTGTTTAGTTTTAGGTTTATTGCTGTTCGTGTTTGTTTGTATCAAGTTGATTTTGTATACAAACACCGGGCACCTTTCGTCGATGGACCGATGCGGTCCGTTGCAGTTCACGCATTTTTGGAAATCTGCGTTACATTGGATAATTTCATGCATGCCCGCCCATTTGCTGCACGCCACCCTCCGGTTACAGTAGGTCCTCGCGTGCCCAAATTGCTGGCAGCGTTTACACCGTAGGATACGCTTATTCGAGCGCCGGGACTCCCAGCTTATGCGTACAGACATTAGCGTTTTAACTTCATTGTTGAGACGCTTAATATTGAAGTTAGTGCCCAGAACAACTAGGTACATCGGGATGTATGTCTTTCTCATCTCGAAGACGATTTTTGGCGTTATGTTATACTCATCAGTGAGTGCCTCGATTATTTCCTGAGGAGAGATGCTACCGTCTAGTCCTTGCAAGACGAAAGCTCTTGTTTTTTCTTGCGACTCCGCATAAGAATGGTATTCAGTCTTTTCGGAGTCGAGTGCTCTTTTAAGTGTATGTAAGTCATTGGCTGTGTTACAGTAGACAATAACCGAGTTTTTAGTGTATTTCAACTGGTATTGTTGAATACGTAATGCTTTAAGGTCATCTCGCAGCTGTCGGTGGTCGGCAGGTCTGCCTTTAATTACCACTGGTGGTGGAGGGATGATTTTTGGTTTTGCAGACCCTTTTTTCGGGGCACTTTTACGTCTAGCGCCAGTCGACGCGGACGTGGAGGCTATGCTTAGGGTATCTTCGTCCTCTGTGTTAACATCCTGAAGGGGTGCAAACTGGTTGCTAGTGTTTAAGGGTTGTTGGCCCATGCCAAGATTGACTACTCTAAAGTTTGAATGGTATTAGTTTAAAAGGTGTCTTAAAGGGCTCTTTGCCATTTTCTTGTATCAGGAGCGCAGCATCTGGGGGTGGTGGCGGCCCCATTATCTGGGAATCGTTTGCAGGCTCTATTACTGGTATCTTTTGGTCGCTATGAGTGCTTGTTTTTTGCATGGCCGTCTTATCACCTTGAGTGACCTTCAGCTTTTTCAAGGCTTCAGCGCCGCCTATGTTAGAAGGGCTAGCCCTTTTTTTGGCTGCATCGATCTTAGCAGTGACTCTTGGTTTGATACCTTAGGTGAAATTCCCCCGGAGCGGCTATCGCTGACGATAATCGCGTAGTGATTATCGCTCAGCGATAATCGGTATAGGTATGTTTTCCAACCAGCGTTCGCGACATTAAATTTCAAGCGAGTATCGGTAATTTTCCTATTAGTTGTTCGTTCGTTCTGTGTCAGTCAAGTCATTGGAATTAGTTTAAAGCGGAGTAGCAAACTACTTGCGGCTTATATGATGTATAAAGAAACCGAAGATGATGGCATACTTCAAATGTATGTGGTTCTACGAGATGAGGTCGATACGATATACAGTATGTCCTCGGATGGGGATAACAAGAGGACAAATGGACTAAAATTTGAAAGATACGATAAAAAGTTATTCTTGATAAAAGTTTTTGCTTCCTCTAAAACTGAGAACTGCCCAAAAAACAATACCTTATATTATACAGAGCGATCACAAATTAACAATACGTGTAATTTTAAACAAAAAAGTTGATTGCAGATAAGTTATTGAAATGCAGGAATAGTATTAACAAGTATACAGGGTGCTACAAATTCCAGTGGCGTAACTAGAAATCCCCCCCCCCCCCGCAAATTATTTTGGGGGCGCCCTCGGCGTTCTTGTATTCCAGAGCTTTTCCTTTTTAGGGCCCCTCTGGGCGGCGGGCGGCCCCGCATTGCGGGGGCTGGCGGGGGTGTAGTTACGCCACTGACAAATCCGTTTCTTGGTATGGGTATCTCGAAAGCCGTAAGAGATACGAGGTCGATTAAATTTGGGCAAAGTTACGCAATTTAAGGGTGATTGACATGCCGTCGAGAAATTTAGAAAATTCCGTCTACTTCCGGAGATATACGTAAAAAACTGAAAAGTCATCTTTTATTTTTATTTTTTCCTGCCTTTGTTTGAAGGGACAAAGTAAAATAAATGTCACATTATTTTTGCCACTTTTTCTCCTCTACAAGCTGGCGGTATCAAATTTTAAATCCGACGTTTCGCTTTCGAGCCCCCTCCATCAAGTTATTTTTTTTAAAATACGGACCTGGGTTGTTTTATCTAATTTTTAAAATGCCTTTCGTCTCCCAAAACCAACGTTGTATCACACTAATCCGATAGCGGTAACAAATATTGTCATAAGTGAAATCGGGTCAGAAAAGATCCCCCCATCTCTGTCTAACACATTATCTTTTATGGAAAAAATCTAGATATGTTGAGTTATTGATAAGTGCGATACATCGTTGGTTTTAGGAGACCAAAAGCTTTTTAAAAATTTTTTATTTATTTAAAAAAATTAAGTTGATGAAGAGGGTTCAAAAGCGAAACGTCGGATTTAAAATTTGATACCGCCAGTTTGTAGGGGAGAAAAAGTGGCAATAATAATGTGACATTTGTTTTACTTTATCTCTTCAAACAAAGGCAGGAAAAAATAAAAATAAAATAGATGATTTTCGATTTTTTATAGATATCTCCGGAAGTAGACGGAAATTTCTAAGTTATTTGACGGCATGTCAATCATCCTTAAATTGCGCAACTTTGCTCCAATTTAACTGACCCCGTATCTCTTACGGCTTTCGAGATACCCATACAAAGAAACGAATTTGTAGCACCCTGTATACTTCCAAAGGGGACAAAGAACACAAAGTCAAAGTCACAGTCAATGTATATGTGTATTTAGTGGTTACATGTGTCGCCTTACGGCATCATCAGACCTAAATAAAATGATAACATAGAACCACGGAAAAATTAAAACTAATGAAAAAACATACCTTACTTATGTAAACAACAACCACAACGTTCACAAGTTAAAATAGTAATATAGGTACTGTTGATGTGTCATTTACAACTAAACATTACTGAAAAATAATTTAGCGACATTCACATACCTATTATAGTGCATATTTCTGCTTAAAAAACGTAAACCAACAAAAATAAAAATAAAAATAAAAATAAGAAATAGAAATTTTTACAACGACTCGAGGCCCAGGGCTTGTATACTTGTTAATACTATTCCTGCATTTCAATAATTTATCTGCAATCAACTTTTTTGATTAACATTATTAAAAAAAAATAAAATCACGTAGTTTACTCTTGGAAAATTACACGCATTGTTAATTTGTGATGGCTCTGTACAATATACGGTATTAGTTTTAGAGGAAGCAAAAACTTTTATCAAGAATACTTTTTTTTCGTATCTTTCAATTTTTAGTCCATTTGTCCTCTTGTTAACCCCATCCGAGGACATACTGTATATCTCTAGACCGGAGGAGGGCTTTTTCACTCAATTAATACAAACCCATTTGAATCCTGACGATAAAAAATTTCGAAAATGTTTCAGATTGAATCGACCTCAGTTTAAACTAAGGAAAAGTCGTTGGTCGCAGCGACTATATTTGCTCTCGGAGAAGGCAGTTTGCGACGCACGCTGCCCCTGGCTATTATCGCCGGAGGCTGTCGCTTGGAGGAAAGTGATACCATAAAGGCTGATTTTCATATATAGGACTGCGCACCGACTGTGCACCTACCGTGTAGTTGTCACTGTAAATCAAAAAATTGTATGTTCCATATTAAACGCACTGAAGCTCTTATTTACATTTTCACATATAGGACTGTGCTACGACCTTCAATCCTATTGTGAAAAAGTAGAATACCCGCGACGGCCGCAGCATGGTAGGCGTACAGTCCTATATATGAAAATCAACCTTAAAGGAACAACAGTATCAGTCTCAGCGCGATCGTCGCAGCGACGATCGCTGAACGATCATCGCAGGTATCGCTCGGAGAGGATTCCACCTTTAAGGGGTGGGTAGTGGGTATCTTTCATGTGTTGTCTAATTCTAGATACTAATTTGTAAATGTCGTTATTTATTTTTTTTTTGGCAGCACACACACTAAAGGGAGATCCTATGGCGCTCGACGAGCGGTGTGTGTGCGAAGATGTTGATTGACACAGTTCTTGAATAGTTGTAGGTTGTTATTAGTGGGAAACAGATGTCCTGGAAGTGAGTTCCACAGTGATGTAGTGCGCCAGACAAAGGAGTTCTTGTAAAGCGATGTTCTAGGTGTTTCTAGTTGTACGACGAATTGGTGCGCTCTTGTCGTCTGTCGTGACTGTCTGACAGGAGTTGCCAGGGGCGGGCTGATGCGGGCCAAATCCTAAGAACATCTGCCGTGAAAGAAGACCATCCAGATTCCCGGTCAACTCCGGGTCGCCGACGAGACGCACAGCTTTCTTCTGAATAGAATCTAGCAGCTTTAGGATATGCTTTGGTGCGTCACCCCAGATGTGTGAGCACAGTCTTATTTGCGCTTTGCACAGCAAGAGCAACTGCTGCGGTGTATAGAGTTTTTTGTCGCGAAATAGCGCACCAAGCTTCTGGGAGGCTGATTTTGCGATGTTAGCAACATGGTCATGCCATGACATATTGCTGTTGACCGAGACACCCAGCAGTCCGATTGACGAGGATGAAGGAATGGTCGACCCTGCCATAATTATGTCAGGGCCCGCTGTATTGGCCCTCTTGATAAACGTTGCTGCTTGGGTCTCTGCTGCATTGAACTGGACCAAATTTCGGTCGCCCCAAGTTTGAACTTTCTCCAGGTCTTGATTAATAGCTGTAATCTGCTCCTGGCTGCGGTGATGAGTCTCAGTCGCTGGTAAGGGGTTTTCTGATCTAAAGTGGGAGACAAGGGTACTGTCATCTGCAAAACTGTAAATAGGATTATTGGTTTCGATCAGCAGGTCATTAATATAGATGAGGAACAGAGTTGGAGAAAGTATTGCGCCCTGAGGCACGCCCGCGTTTATGGTGAATGTGTCCGAGATGTGTCCATCGACTGCAACGTGTAGGGATCGGTTCTTAAGGAAACTGGCCAGCCAGCTGCAGAGAGAGGCTGGCAGTCCGAAGGACGGCAGTTCGTTGAGCAGTCCGTCATGCCAAACTCTGTCGAATGCCTTTGAAATATCCAACGCAATCGCTCGAGACTCTCCGTAGTTTTCAATTGCCCTACTCCATATATGAGTGACATAGGCCAAAATATCTCCTGTCGATCTCTCTTTGCGAAAGCCGTATTGATTATCGCTGATTGTTCTGTTGTTCTCGAGGTACTTGAGTAGTTGCTGGTTGACTACACGTTCCATTACTTTGGAGATTATGGGAAGCAAGGGAATTGGGCGGTAGTTTGAGGGCGTGGTTTTCTTGCCTTTTTTTGGAATAGGTTGCACTCGAGCGACTTTCCAAGAGGATGGGTAAATCTCTTTTCCGTAAGAAAGAGAAAAAAGCCTGGAAAAAACGGGTGTTTGTTCGTTGGCGCAGTTCTTTCGCACGATGGCAGGTATTCCGTCCGGTCCTGATACCTTTCGCGTATCTAGCTTTTTAAGGATTTTGCGAATATCATGGTGATGAAACTTGACTTCTGGCATGGTAGTGTTGATGTTCGATATGGTGGGGAGAGTCTTGCCTTGGGGGACGTCTAAGGTAGAGTGCGATGAAAACATTTTAGCGAGCATGTTTGCTTTTTCCTTGGCTATAGTCGCCGTGATGCCACGTTCGTTCGTCAAAGGTGGGAGAGACGTTTTTGTAAAGTTGTTACTTACTGCCTTTGCTACCGACCAGAAATTCCAGGAACCACTGGGGCATTGCAAAAGTTTATTCCTGATCCTTTGATTGTGTTTGTCCTTAGTTTCGTCGATCACACGTTTGCATTCGTTTCTCGCTTCGACAAAATAATTGCGATTTTCAGCGGTCTGATTTTGCTGCCAGTACTTGTAGGCTTGCTGTTTCCTACCTACAGCCCTTTCTCATCTTCTGTCGAACCAGGGCTTTCCTTTTGATGGTAACTTGATGGAATTTGGGATGTATGCTTCCATTCCTGAGGAGATTACATGCGGGATCTCTTCGCAGCAGACTGACGGGTCGTCAGTGCCAAAGCAGACGTCGAGCCAAGGAAAATCTAGGTAGAACTCGCTTAGATCGTCCCAGTTTGCAGAATTGTAATGCCAGATTTTGCGAGGCAATGGTGGGTCCTTCTGTATGAGTGGCAATTCATACCGTTGTAATAAGTTTGTGGTCGGAAGTACCTAATGGCGGACCAACTGTAATTGTGTACTGGTCAGGATTGTTGTGATGTTTGAGCCAGTTTGTGTTGTGGGCATTGAAGTCTCCCAGGACGATTATTTCTGAACTGGGGTGATCGACCTGTATTGAGTCAAAAGTGGTAGCTAGTGTTGAGAAAAAGCTTTGGTAGGCTCTATCGCTCGGAGGGCGATAGAGACAACATATAAACTTGGTTAATCCCTTGGCGGTGAACTTGAGCCACATGACGTCAAGGTTGTTCGGTTCGAGTGTTTCCTCGCGGTGACATGAAAGGTCGCTTCGGACAAAAAGGCATATTCCGAACTTATATCTAAATCGGGTATGTAAGTCGTAACCAGGACAGGGGTAGTTCACTGTTGTTGCTGTAGAACATACTTGTGTTTCTGTAAGGGCTAGTATGTGTGGTCTATTGGCTAGTAGATGTTGGTGTACCGAATTTATGTTTATATTTAGGCCTCTTATGTTGCAGAAATCTATTCTAAATTGGTTCGGTATCTTTGCTATCTGTGAAATGCGGAATGAAGGGCTCCCAGGGCCACCCAGCGCCCGGAGATCCGAATGGCCGGGGAGTTTACTTCCGGAATATTTTGATCCTGGAAGCACCATCATGTCCATATATTCCTACTGTGGAACCCGGGAACACCAGCGCGGAAGCGGAACGTGATTTGGGAAAACCACTTAGCGCTTCCCAGTTCTGGTGGGGTGGTCTTTCACCGGACGATGCGAGTAGGCGTATGCATCTACCATCGAGAGTTCATTTACTTTTTTGAGTTTTTCTGCGTCCATTCTACACTGAACACAGATTTCCGAATAACTTTTACACTTATTGGTTATTTTCCTTACAGTTAAGTCGGAATTCTTGTAGTCTGTGATTGATTCCATAGATAAATTGGACATAGTGTTCTCGTCCTCTGTAAGGTCCATTATTCGGACAAAAGCCGGGGTTCCGTCCCCGTAGGCTAGAAAATTGCAGGATTTAAACCTAGTAGGGCCTTTACTGGTAAAAATAAATGTTAAAAGCAAGCCAAAAGTAATCAGAAATGATCGGGCGATCGTTTCGAAATAGAAATCCGCAGTGTTCAGATCTGGGAACACCAGCCAGTCTTGATTGATACGCGATCAAATCAAGAGTCAGTCCTAATTCCTATTAACATTCACTCTTTATAAATCAAGTCTATCCTGCGGTTTTTTAATAGTAGGTATAGTATGGGGGTTCTGCATCCTCCGCCGCGGAGGAGGTGCGCAGTAGCAAAAATCGTCCAAGTGGGCTACGCCATTTTTAAGCCGTGGCATTAGACAGTTGACAGATGACAAGTGATAGATGACAGATGATACATGACAGCTGACAAATGATAGTTGATGACTTGTGTAGAATAAAAATAGCTCACGTGGACTACATCATATTTAAGGCGTGGTATCGGACATTTGACGTTTGACAAATGACGGTTGAAAAATGATAGTTGACGACTTGCACAGTGACAAACATAGCCGACCTGGGCTACGTCATATTTAAGACAGACTCGGCCATCATCGGACGCTCCGATTCGAATTCTTGTCTATGTAACGATTATTTAACATCAGAGCAATCATAAACGTTTTTAGTATCGTATAATACCTAGCCTTGTAACGTCCTGTAAGAAATGTCTGACCAGAAAATAGTTTCTATCGATATACAAGGTTTCCCATGCTCAGGAGGATTTATTCCTAAAGAGCTTGCTATCTATGATGGAGAACGAATTTGTAATTTACTATTCAAGCCACCTTATTGCAAGCAGCTATTGAGAGAAGATGATCTGAAAGTAATTACATATTTAGAAAATAACCACCATGGTTTACTTTGGGAGTCTGGCTTCATTGACTTAAACGATCTACAAAAAGTTTTACTGGATATGCTAAAAATGTATGACAATCCAAAAATAATGAACAAAGACGACATAAAGATGGGTATTACAAAGAAATTTATTGATGTGAAACAAATATTCAACATCCCTATGAAGAGTGAATCAAAGTTGTCTACATTTAAAAAAACGCCAGAATGTTGTTTTCACAAAGATAGTGGCATTTGGCATTGTGCCTTAAACAATGTTAAACTATTATATAATTTTAGATTCTGTGTTTTAAATGACATGTGATTAACAATAATGATAATAAACCAAACAACAGAAAAAAATGTTTTTTTTATTTCCTTCCGTATCGTGAAAAGCACAAAATACATGTTTATAGACATTTATTAAGCATCCATACTGTACAGTTTATTTACATCCTCAACAGCTTTATGTGGATTAATATTTTTATATTCTAACATATAATAAGATAAGTTGGTAATATTTAAATTACAATACTGTTTGATTATATCTAAACAATTATCTTCAGTCATACTAGACACTTTTACATATTTTAATACATCATCATAAAAAGTCCTTAAATCTAATTCCTTAAGTATTCTTAACTTAAAACATACTAATTCATAAATATTTAAAATATCTTTCAACAAAGACATAAAGTAGTCATAGTTTCTGAACTTTGCATTCTAATCACTACTTCGCCCAATAACTTAAAAACATCCAAAATAAAAGTCCCAGCACCATGACAATCATCTTTAAATTTATAATCTTTATTAGCAGCAGCCTTCTCAACGATTAAGTTACAGCAAGCAACAAAGAATGACCAGTCAGGATCGGTGATAGATATAGATATTTCTTCTTCTGGGAGATTCAATACTTTACTCGATATCCTGACACTGGGAAGCAAACCTCGTGCAATACTAAGCCCTACAGCAATTTTAAAGTTCTTGGTAGAATAACAGGCTTCAGCCAAATATTTGGTTTCTTTCTTGATTTCTGAATTAGTTCTAGCCACCATACGATTAAACTGCCACTCCCAACATGGTGACGAACAGGATGAGTTTGTACCAAAACACTCTTCCTCCATATCTGAAGATGGTATGGAACTGTAGCTTGCATGACTTCTAAACAGATGTTTGTGCTTAACTAAATATTATCTCTTAATAGCGGGCTTATATAGGGAAATTTCCCACCCTATTTATTATAATGGTTGAACCGTGTTTATATTTAATTCCAGAAACAAGAGCTTGGCTAAGGACCAGCCGCTATCTCTTTCCTTAAACTCACTCGCTTTACAGGGTAAAATTTGTTGAAACTCTGTAAATACTTCCTCTAGTTCTGTATTTTTGGAAATAAATATATAGCGTGAGTTAAAGGATTTTATATCTGATGTTTTTTGAGAAGCTAATAGATATAATCCAAATAATTCCATATTTACTTTAAGATTTAAATGGTCTGAAAGGCCCTTTTCTATCAAACGAATATTATTTATTATACAACATCTTTGGAACCGTCAATCCAACTATTATAAGATTTATCGAAGCCAAGCCACTTCACAAATATTTTATTACCCTTCTTTTTCAAAACCTGTTCTATTAAGAAAACATCAGGCTGTTTAGTTTTTTGTAGTTCTTCTTCATAAAAACAGCCACTTATAGGTTGCCCTCGAAAATCTTCTAATATATAAGTTGTTGGACTTGTGATTTTTACTTGAGATATTTTGACAACTCAGTAGTCCGATTATTTGAGGTATATCCTTTTTGAAAAATATGTTTATATTTACTTATTCGAACGATATCACCCACTTTGAATTTATGTTTTCCAACAACTTTAATATGGCCAAAAATAGAATCTAGTAGCTTTTTCTCCTTCGATTTATTAACATCTTTCGGCCGCATCTTAATCATTCTATGCCTTGAGTTTTTGTAAGTATCTGTAACTTGTTCCAACAAGTTTATCCACTTGTGGTTACCATTTAATGTGAATAGTCTAAACAGTTTCATCTTTATAGTTCGAATTACACGTTCTGCAATAGATGCTTTTAAAACACTAAATGTACTATAGTGGCGAATTCCATATTTTTTCATAAGATTTTGAAATGAAGCATTATAGTATTCTTTACCGTTATCAGAAACAAGTTTTTTTGGGATTCTCCTCGATGTTTTCAATATATGGGCCATCGCCTTTGAAACATCTTGAGCAGATTTAGATTTTATGGTTCGAGTCCAGAGATATTTCGAAAAACAATCAATTACGAGAAGTATATACTTATACCCATTATTTTCACGAGAATACTGATCGAGTTGAGCCAGATCTGTGGCAAAGGTATCATCCAAACCATATTGAACTAACCTTCTTCTGATAAATTTTTTTCGAGCAGTACGATGAAGTTCTTTTACTTCTTGCTCTCTAGCATTTGCGGCTGTAGACATTCTTGAACTGAATATAAATGTCTACATCAATGTTTTTTATACTGAATTCTACTTTATATTTAGTGGTATTATGATATCCTTTAAGTTTATCCAAATCAAAGTAATGGGTTTTAGTGCATCAGCTATAACAGTAGCTGCTATATCTTTCACCATGGTTTTTTCTAAATGTGTATAATCCAATTTTGCATTTAAAATTTGAGCATTTTCTTTCTTAAGTTTGTCCAAATCAGTAGAAATAGGTTCCAATGCATTAGTTACTAGGATATTAAGGAAATTCTTTACTCGAATTTCTAGTTGATCAAAGTCATGCTTCAACACCTGCATAATATTTTTCTTGGTAGCTTCAAATGTTTTCTCTATAAGCAAAATTCCCTCGCTAATATCCTTTATGCTGGTTTCTTCAACATCGCTTTCAAATTTATCGTCAATATTATTAATTCCCCCACTAAGAGTATGAATAGTCTCGTTTAAGCTTCTAATAATATCACGAAGCTGGCTGGCAGTAGAATTAACATAATTTTTGTTGACGCATCATTTCCATCTGTAAGTGCTTTAATATTACATAACCTACGATTTTCAATATTATAATCGCCGTCACTTGTGAAGGATAAAATCGATTGAGAACGAACAACTTGTGTTTGTTTCCGAGTAGAAGACAGAGAATGACTTGTTCATGGTTAAAACTATAATGAGAAATTATACATGTAACATCTTATTTAATACGTTCCAACACATCCAACTCTACGAGTTCTTCTAAAATACTCATGATCTCGTTCAAATGATTTCCGTTTCCTGCTTGGTGTGACGCATCGAGCTTTGCAAGGCGATCGACCAACTCAATCACATCGTCATAGTAAACATACTGTTTTGGTCTCTCATTATATTCCATTAAGTCAAAGTCAAAGTCAAAGTCAAGTATGCTTTATTACCACAGAAAAATTCAAATAAATTTTATGGACAAAGCGAATTAAAATAAATAAACTAACCATAGTAGAGCAAATACAAAACAAAACAAAACAAAAGTTAATATATGCAATAATATATACGATGAAAATAGAACAACAAGTAATTTTCAAATTGAAATTGGTCACGATTTAACAAAAAAACTATATTACAGAACATCATAAGCAGTTGAACTAGATCCACAGGAAGTACACAAAACATAGGGTAAAGAAACTCAGTGTTATCAAAATATGAAACATACATTATAGCGAAGCGTGCTGTTGGGAAAAATAAGGAAGGTCATGTCGGTGAACTTGACTCGGACAATGTGCATAGGCTGCAGAGTTGAAAATACCGAGTAAAAGTAAACAAAACATGACTAAAATTGATAGCTTGGTATTTAATTTTGTGTAATTCCTGTATATCCGAAAAATCACTCATTCGTCAAAAAGATAATCCTATATCTATTATAAAAAATATATATAATATAAATATTCTTCACCGCCGCATATGAAGCCCAAGAAATTAATGGAGAAAAAAATAAAATCTAATTCACGCAAAACTCATTTATAGAATAATAAGGTCTTTCTAACCCTGGAATTGATTGCCTTTGGCTCCACAAATGATTGAATTTGGTTTGAATTGTTATAGAGCCACTTCGGCCCAGGCTCAAGGATGTAAACTGCACAAGTGCAAGTTTAGTGACCCTAATGAAATGTGTACCTAATTAGGTAGGTAAATAGTAATTGTAGAGCATCTGTTTTTGTATTATATTTGGGATTTTAAAAAAATAATAATTCGTATAATCCACGTGTCCCCGGATATTCAACAGCACCAACCTTAATATCACCATTAGGCATGAAATCTATTTTGTGTGAATCCATCGACCAACCATCTGATGTTTGATCGTGTTGTAGACCATATGCATGATCGATCTGATCAGAATCTTTGAAATATTTATCAACAAACTCTCTTGATATTTCTGGATATTGCTCTAAAAATTCTTTATATTCATCGCTTCTTTCAATGATAGATTTTTGAATATCATCTTTTAGCTCATGAATAGCTTTATTAAAAACGTCATCCTCATCCTCCTCCTCGTCTTTTATATAATCCTTTGATGTACCGGATACTAATTCGAGTGGTAGATATTTCGGAGTACTGGTTCGAGTTGATTCGAGCTGATGAGGTTTTGGAAATTCATATGTTTCCTTTATCTGGGTTTTTGGTATTTTAGGCACTTCACGCCTCTTAAGTTTTTTCTCGGCATTCTCCACAAGCTAATTCAGAGGTTCTTTTATAGGATTCAAAATCTTGTTGAGAGCCTAATCTTCTTCAGAACGCTCCAACTTTAATGATAAATACTTTTTTCTAATAGATCTGGCAGTATCATTAATACTCTTATATAATATTTTAAAAAATATCCATCGACATATCGGTGTTCACGTGATCGTCATACACATGTTTGACATTCATATCATCTTGTTTAAATAATACCAACATGTTTGCATTATCTCGAACTAACTGCTTAGGTATTTTCGAATATGTTTGGCATAAATAGAATGATTCAATCGCATTATGTCTTCCCATACAAAAATAATTTCTTATTTTATCCTGCTTCTCACAAGCCACATCGTCGAATATGAATACTGATTCAGGTTTGCTATGTTCGGGATTTATTACAGTATCATTATCACTATACCCATAAAACTTAACACCCTGTACTTGGTTCAAAACTTGTTCGAGGAATTTATACTTATCTTGATATAAGGACTTTGATTTAAATTCAGAGGTTTATCCATATGAGTCACTCAATCTGAATTTTGGAAATAAACAGTTTGCAGAACTGTATAGAATGTATACCGAATTTCAAAAATCTTATTTGGGTAAAACTCTTAGCAAACCATTATTGGATTTTACTGCTTTTGTAAATAGAACTCTGTTTGTAATTGACTGCTCAAAACAAAACGAGGCTCTTAAAACTAGTACTATCGATGTAAAGCTAGAGTTTCAGAGTTCGGAGAATTTCTCTGATGATACTCGAGCGTATTGCATCATTGTACATGACCGAGTTTTGGAATATTTACCTTTATCAGGTAATGTTCGAAACCTGATTTAATCAGTTTACAACAAACCTTGATAGAATGAAGTTCTTAGTCATAGACGCTCAAGGTTATTCTATCCCCGATTTTCATGTTAAAGAACTCGCTATATATGATGGCAAGCAAATAAAAACATGGATTTTTAAACCAAAAATATTATTTCGAGATTTGAGTGAGTCACAAAGGAAAACTACGCAATACGTATTTTTAAATATTCACGGTATATATTATAAAACAGGAAATACTGAATATAATCAACTTAATCATATTCTTTATCGAGAGCTTCAAGACGTGGATACTATTTATGTTAAAGGATATGTAAAGAAAGATTTTTTAATTAAAGCCTATTCTGAGATGTGTTTAGAAACACCCAACATTGTTAATTTAAGGTTTTCAAATGGTGAAACACCTAAATTAGAACGTAGTGATTCAGCATGTATACACCATAAACTTAAAATTTGTTCTTGTAGTGTTAAGAATGTTGTTGTATTATATGATTATATTGCCAGCCTTTTACCTCAATAAATACTTTTAATCACACTGTGTGTTTTATTTGCGTAAAAAATAGATAAATATAACCGATCTCAACATTTAGGCTCAGTATATCTTTAGATTATGTCGAGTACACTACTTACGAGAATTCATAAACATTTAGAAAATCTTGTATGTGTGAAAAAAGATTTAGTGTTTTACGAAAATAAGAAAAAAATATTTTCCGACTTTAAAAAAGCAAGGTGTTTGAAACAACTTCGAGATCTGGAAATCAGACAGAATCTAGTGATGCTAGAAGAATCGCTCTAATGCTTGTTTTTCGAGAGTTAAATATTGATGATATTATAAAAACTATTGCATCAGACAACCAAGTAATTTTGAAGCATGTTGGTGATGTCTCAATTTCTTTCACGCCCGATGAATTCATGGACTTTTTAGCGTTTCTCGAATCAATTAATGATAGATGGTGCGATACAAATTTCTACATTGGCGAATATATCTATATAAGCTACTGGTATGAAGAGGAAAGCAGAGCGATATGCCCTAGAGACTGCACTTCCTGGAATGAGTGTAACATAGATTTAGTTTTAACCTATAAATATGACTTGTATGGATTTATCGATAAACTAGACTAAGAAATAAAATAACTTATTAAAAAACAAAATGTTTTATTTCTAATGTAAAAAAGTTGTATAAAAATGGTGTAAAAATGGTGTATAAAATATAAAAAAGCATAGTTCTGTATACATATAAAAATTACTATAAGAAATAAATAAATATAATAATATAATAATAAATAACTTAACTAATAATAAATAACTTAACTAAACCCATTAAAAACATCGTCTTTGCCAGCCAAAAGAAATAAAATACAGAAAGCTGTTAGATCAGTCTTGACCCTTATGGAATTTCCGATGATTGCTTATACAAGGCTATATCATAGCCTAAAGAAAACTATAGCCGCGACACTCGGCTTGTTTAGTGGGGTACGGAATCAAATTTTCTCCGTGAAGCTCAGTGAAGGGAGGACACCACGCAGTTGGAACTCGATGCCAATCATACGCGCTTACCTGGGCCGGAGTGCAATAAATTTTCATAGGAATTAAAAGAGAAAAAGATTCGTTGTTTGGGTCAATAGACGTTATGCGTATATATTGTTTTGTTTGTATGTTATATAAATAAGTTAATGTTTATGTGTTAAAATGGGAAAAGAACGGCAGAATTAAGCAGCTAGTTAGTTTGTTTATTTAAACTTAAATTTGATCATAAGGTATCGGAATCGGTTCAAATGACTAAAATAAATTGGAACTAACTGAAACCAACCGAAAGTTAATTGAACGACTAACCAAAGCTAGCCAAAAGTAACTATAAGCTCCAAAACAGGCTAAAACGTACCTATCGTAATAGGTTACAAAAATTAAAGTAAGTTAAAACTAACCAAAACGAATGGAATTTAAGCGACTAACCAAAAATATTAAATTTGCTTATAACGTACCTATAGGAACCGATTCAAATGACTAAAATAAATTGGAACTAACTGAAAGTAACCGAAAGTTGATTGAATGACAAAACAAAAGTAACTAATAGCAAAAAAACGGACTAAAACGTATCGGAACAGTTTAAAAATGTTAAAGTAAATTAAAACCAACCCAAATTAACCGAATATTGGCAAGTAACCAAAGACATTAAAATTGGTTATAACGTATCGGAACCGGTTCCAATGACTAAAATAAATTAAAACTAACTGAAATTAACCGAAAGTTGATTGAACGAAAGTAAGTTAAAACTAACCCAAATTAGCCGAATTTTGGCTACTAACCGAAAGTAATCAAAAACTTTAATATTGATTATAACGTATCGGGACCGGTTCATATGATTCAAATAAATTAAAACTAACTGAAATTAACCGAAAGTCGATTGAACGACTAACCAAAATTAACCAAAAGCACCAAAAAGGCTAAAACATATCGTAACAGATTAAAATTATTAAAGTAAATTGAAACTAACCCAAATTAACCGAATTTTGGCGACTAACCTAAATTAATTAAAAACATTTAAATTGGTTATAACGTATCCGAACCGATTCAAATTACTAAACTAAATTAAAACTAACTGAAATTAACCTAAAGTCGATTGAACGACTAACCAAAACTAACCAATAGCATCAAAAAGGGCTAAAACGTATCGTAACAGATTAAAAATATTAAAATAAGTTGAAACTAACCAAAATTAAGCGAATTTTGACGACTAACTTGAATTAATTCAATAACTAAAATAAACTGAAAGTAACCAAAATTTGATTGAAAGACTAACCACAACAAACCAAAAGTAACTAAAAGTACCAAAACGGGCTAAAACGTATCGGAATAGCTTAAAATAATATTAAGTAAGATAAAACTAACCCAGATCAATTCAATTTTGGCGACTATCCTAAACACTAAAATTGGTAATAACGTATCGTAACCGAAAGTAATCGATAGTTGATTGAACGACCCAGTTTTGGCGGCTAACCAAAACTAACCAAAAATATTAAAATTGGTTATAATGTATCGGAACCGGGTTCAAATGACAAAAATAAATTAAAACTAAACGAAAGCTGATTGAACTAACCCAAACTAACTAAAAGCACCAAAACGGACTAAAACGTATCATAAATTACAAAATTTAAAGTGCCCAAAAATAATCGAAAATTAATAATATGGAAACATTCATAAAATATATACGAAGGGTACAGGGGAAAAACGATCTAAGTGCCATTTCCATAGGAAACTTTTATTATTGATTTCACAGAAAATTTTATTCTTGATAAAAGTTGGTGCTTGGAAAAAAACTAATTTTGACAATGTTAAATTAAGACTAAGTATTACAGGGTACTTAAAAAATACAAAAATGGTGGTTAAAAAAACAAAAACTTAGGAATATCGGAAAAGCTTCTACAGGAAAAATAAAGCTCCTATTAAGGTAAAAATAAAAGTCAAATACCATTTTTTCCAAAAGTGCATCGTTGCTGAAAAAAATAAGGACAAAATTAAGAAAAAGAGGGGTTTTTCAGTAATTGAAATGGATTTTCTCCGCAACGGTGCGGTGCACTTTTGGAAAAAATGGTATTTGACTTTTATTTTTATCTTAATATAAGCTTTATTTTTCTGATATTCCAAAGTTTTTGATTTTTTAACCATCATTTTTGTATTTATTGGGTACCCTGTATAACTTATCTTTAATTTAGCATTGTCAAAATTAGTTTTTTTTTCAAACACCAACTTTTATCAAGAATAAAATTTTCTGTGAAGTCAATAATAAAAAAGTTTCCTATGGAAATGGCGCTTAGATCATTTTTCCCCTGTACCCTTCATATGTATACACATTTTATAGAAATAACATGTTTTTAAGTTTTTTATTAGTCTTACAACCATTTCATCATTTAGCCTTCTTGATTTCAGTTTGACAATATAATTGAATTATATTTCAATATAAAAGGTCTCAAAAGAGCGGGACATATTTTCCGATTTTCGAATTCTTCTAAAAATTCTAGATAAATTTCATGTAGCATGTCGAATAGCCTCCTTTCCATTTATAGAATTTGATCTGTTTAACTTAGCGCGAAACGATTTGCATCTTCTTATCTTAGTTATTTAGTAATTATCTAGATATACGAAATTTTCGGTTTGGTGGGGAGTATTTTCCAGGTTGTGGTTATGTGGAAGATAAGAAAGTGTAAAACATTTCGTTTGACAATAAACAGTTCGTATTCTACCATAAAGGCGTAAGTCTCAAAAACATTGTTTTTGCTGGTTGTTTTTCGCAAAAGTCGATCGTTATCCACATATATCCATTATTTCAGATTTGATCAGCACCTTGATATCATTTTGATTCGCTGTACCTTTTTTGGTTTTAAAGATACCAAGGTAAACAAAAAAGCAAAATGTAGGGTTGGTAGCCAAGTTTTTTCTAGATTACATATAAAACAAACACCAATAATTTCCTGACATAAAAGCCTACTTTATATATTTTTTAAAAAGAACACCCTGTATATTACTACATTTTTGGTCTCTCTAGTGAAATCAAAACACATGTCGTGTATAATATCCTATACCTATCTTCAGCTGTTTACGAAATATTGACAGTTGAAAGCCGGCATTTTGACAGGATCTAAACCGCACGAGATCAAAGAAAACGGTTTGCACATCTCTGTCTTAGGTTTTCATAAGCTATCGAATGGCAGTGGCTTTCAATTTAATCGGAGGTTTAAAAGTTCCGGTCAATTTTATTCGCGGGTTAAATTCAAAGTTACTGTCATTTGATAGCTCATGAAAACCTAAGACAGGAATATGCAAACCGTTTTCTTTGCTCTCATGCGGTTTAGATTTCAAAGCCTATCAAAATGTCAAAATGCACGACCTTCAACTGTCAATATTTCGTAAACACCTAAAGAAAGATAGGTATAAGATATTATACACGAAATGTGTTTAGACTTCTCTAGAGATTCCAAAAATGTAGTAATATACAGGGTGTTCCATTTAAAAAATATAGAGTAGGCTGATATGTCAGAAAATCGTTAGTGTTTTATTTTATATGTAACGTAGAAAAAAATTTGGCTACCAACCCTACACCACATTTTGCTTTTTTGTTTAACTTGATATCTTTAAAAACAAAAAAGTTACAGCGAATCAAAATGTTATCAAGATAAATTGAACGCACGGTACAGGTTGCTCCGATTTAGCGTAATTGTGCACTTCATGCATAAACTAGTTCGTGAACTATAGCCAGATCAAAAATTTACTTTCATTTCACCATCTTGACAATATTTTTATCTAGCGAATAACATGAAAAAGCTGTTACGAAAAAATATGCAAAATCGTACATAATACGTTTATAAAATTGTGCAGGTTGCTAAGAATCTATATAAAACAAAATTATGTACTTATATAAGATCTTTTTTTAGCTTAGAAGAGAACAACTAGATAAATCAAAATTTTCAAAATTATTATTGCAGATCTTCACAAGTTCGTCTAAAACCGTAACTACTTGTGCAAAATAAAATCTCCTCGAAAATCTCATATAAAAGAACTTTTGTTGTGTATAGATCTTGTTGATATTTGAAGATTAACTTGGAGTTTATATTCTATTATAGTTATATTCAGCATTCAAGAATGCCGTACTTACTACAAGTAATCTACATTCGCCATTCTTAATTTCACTTCAAAAGACATTTTTAACTATTTCTTTCAGGTGTAATGTTTAAATAAATATCCGGCTCTCTTTATGCAGCTTTTTGGATCAAAAAAATGGTTATTCTCTACTCGAAATAAACAGTATTTTATAAATCATATATTTTGTGATGAAAGTTTAAATAAAATAATAGGGGAGAGTAACAATTTTAGTATATAACGTCCCAAAAAATTTTAGTACGGCTCACTTCACTAATGATTGCCGGGAGGTTGACGTCAAGTTAGATTTATTTATTTCCTCCCCACTACATAGTGATAAAGTTGGTCCTCGCTTCTCAAAGGTGCCGCGCTTAAGTGTCGCAGCTATAGTTTTCTTTAGGCTATGGCTATATCACGATGGACTATCGCAAGCGTGAACTCGGACCCGTTAATAATGAAGCGTTTGTCGTCCGCGTAAGACAAAGCTACTTTATTTTTCAGTTCGACATACATATCGTGTTGATGCGAACGGAGCGTATTCATCTCGCGATGAATCCGTGTGCCCGCTACGTCAACAGCAGTCTTGTAGTCTTTAAGACTTAGTTCTTTTTTAGTGACGCAGTCAGGAACACCTTTTGCTTTTTTGGTTACGTTACCTTCCACATTAACACAATACGCCTTCGCTCCGGTTCCAAAGAACTCCCACACGATTTTACCTGCATACTCATCTTTCATTTGACCAATGATTGATTTGTTTACAGGACGACCGTATGGGTTATCCTCTGAGTAATTAGATGTATCGAATCTATCCAAATTAGCACGCATATCGTCATAGAAATTTTCTGTTTCAATATTTAAAATAAGAGAGTCAGTATCAGTGTAGAGTAGAGTGCCTTTAATCCCGTATTTTCGTTTAATATAACTATACAAAAAGTCGTACATGATCGTTTTGGATATGTCCAAGATGGCGAATCCCACATATATGGGCTTATCATATGTGACTTTCTGTTTAGTCATACTACTAAATTTAGCTGTAAATCTCGACGTTTTTGAAATGTGGTTTTGACATCCATGCTTTGGCCCCTAACTTTCTACCAATATTTTCCCAATGGATAATAAGTTTAACGTTTACTTTTTCTCCATGTTTTCCATCATTTTCCCAAACACAGCATTATTCATCAATTTGAAAAAGTCTTTTTCAAACTTGTTGGTAGCAGCATTTCGTTTTGCTGTGTTAAGCCAGGGAGATTGACTGAAAGAGAGAACGCGGCGAATTTTTGTGAGTTTGTGAGTTTAAAGCTTGCTGCAAATTTTGAAAATGAATAACGTATTTCGTTTTCGGTTGGAAATTTGGGATTAATTTGTTGATTTTTAATTTTAGAATCTGGCGGTTTGATGGATTCTGGGCAAAAGGGTAACTCGTTATGTGCATAATGCAATTCTCCCGGATACTCCAAAGCGACTTCAAAAACGTATCCGGTGTTTGAATTTTTGTCAATTTTCAAGTAATCTAAATTTTTAATTTCGTCTTCCGCGAGCCATTTGAAATTGCCCGTTGGTAAATATTGTGACATGGCTGCGCCATATAAATTGGTTGCATCCAAATACATGAGGTAGAGCTTGATTTGGAAGCATCATAATGAGGCATATACTTATCTGCAAAAGATTTCCTAACACTACACTGACTGATTCCCCCGCGAATCCCATGTTTTAAGAAGTGTACCTGGATCCGTTGAAAGCTCAAGCTCTACAGATTTGACCTTGAGAGCTGCGCAAAATGACAGCGCAGGGGAGGTATAAAACTGGCATGGATCTAGACCGTATGTTGTGAGGCACACTTCTCTAAAATTCTCAAAAACATCTGCTAAGATTAAAACGTCGGATTTTAAGTATAAATCTGAATATTGGCATAAATTTTCGCATTTGAATAAATTCCATACAGTCTGTGCACGCCTGTAATCTTCTTGTGTGATGGCTTCTTTACGAAGTTCATTATAGAAGCTATCAATTGATGGTAGCTTGGTATAACCTAATTTTGAAAATGATGTCACGAAAGAATATCGGAAAACACCCTTCTGTAGAATTGTGTGGGTTTTAAATTTTGACTTAATTTATCTAAACTAGAGGCCATGAAACGAAAGCTGTCGAGGAAACGTAATTACAAAAATACTTGCTTTTGCTTACCTTCTCCATATTCGACATTATCCACCAAAATACGTTTGGTAAATGAAATATACTTTTCCTTATTTTGGGGGATAACATCCAATTTCTCGTTTTCGGGAGCTAGTTCTTTCACGAACAGGTGAGAATCGAAGCCGGACATGTTGTGGAAAAAGATGGGAATAAAAAGTGGGACTTTGAAATTTAGGTTCCATATAGAGTGGGCCGCACCTCGAAATTTTCCTGTAAGATGACAATGATCTCTCACTCTTTCATCTTCCGGCTTAAATGGTTTCTCGCAAATATGACAATCCTTAGCATCACGAAAGTCTGTCTCTTCTTCAATACTCATAGGGAGCATTGACACAATATTTTTTAAAAACTGGTTATAGATTAATTTGCAATCAGTCTCTAACCACTTTACAAAAACTTTATGTGCGTCCTCCCCCCTAAATGTTTTGAATATAGAGTGAGAATCGTCGAAATAGCATTTAATATAGTAGGCGAAAGAATAAGGAATATGTTTATGAGTTCGCACTGTATAGGAAATTTCGGGATCCAGCTCATTTTTCTCTATATTGAGGGGTTTAGAAATAGTCTAGAAATCGGCGTAAACAACAAAAGGTACCTATAATTACTTTTCAAAATCGATAAATTTAAGAATATTCTCAGGAATCTCTTCGCCATATTTATTTTTCTTTAAATTTGTTGTCGGGATTTTATCTAAAACGTGACCGCAGTCGTATTTATGGTGTTCTAATAATCTTTCTTGAGTTGAAAAATATACCAAACACCCATCACACAAGTGTTTAGCATGATCATGTTTGCTTAGTTGACTTGATATTAAGCGAGACATGTTTCTTATTAAACAGTATTGGCTATTTCCACAGTCATCACTGATTAAAAGTAGATTGACATGCCTCGCTTTTCGTGATCTAGTAAAGTATAAAGGACCAACAACCTCAGTGATATTTCTGCCATTTTTTAAATTTTTATCTAAGCCATATACATTGACGGAAATATCATTGAGTTGTTCAAACTTTGAAATTACTTTCATTGTAATCGGAAATTCCATACCTGTAAAGTCCAGTTCATTGACAAAACTTGTGTAGTGGTTGACAGGTTGCGGGGTTTGTGTCCAATCAACTGGATGCAAGGAAGCCAGGATTGACCACATAAAACATTTTTCGTCTTGATTTTGAATGTTGAGAACAGCCTTCTTCGATTCTATTTCTTTTGGCAGCGGAATATATGACGATGCCTTCACTGGGTTGACCTTATTTACGCATACTTCTAAATGGAAGAGTTGTTGGAGGGTCCAGCCTATAACAAAAGAAAAAATATTGTTTAGAATACAGAACAAATCAATGCTTGAAAATCATTTAACAATGATCAAGATAAAAATCATGTAGAATAAGAATAAAATACATACCACTATCTTTTTCCTGGAAATCTGATGCCTTCCTGTCCAAGATAGCTGAAAACTGGCTGAACAGCTCCTCTAGGTCTGCCCCATCCGCTCACCGATCGGAATTTTGTGTTGAATGACTTGACCTCCTCCGACTCCTTCGTTTGCAGGAGGAACTGCCCGATTAACACCACACCGACTTTGATGTGGCAAAATCTGATGATTTGGGCTCCTACCAGCTTGATGACATTTCCTTTAAGATGGCCCAAAAATCTCATCACACTGATAGGATCTTGGCTTGAAGAAAGTCGGTATGTTGCAACTCGGGTCCGGAATGCAGTCTCAACCACTACGATTGATTCCTCCTGCGCTACACAGGTGTTGGCGATGTGTTGGAGCTCCTCAAGATGTTCTCTCCATCGGGTGATGGAGATCTCCAGATCACAGTCAACACATCGCCGTGTAGATGAAGTTGAAGGTACTGAAACATAAAAAACATTATTTAGTAAAGCAAATTATA